>JAHWFP010112714.1:402346-481498 GCA_023313725.1 Lithobius niger
CCCCCCCCATCCCCCAACTCAACCCCCCAGACCATGGAGATTAAATCCTTTTCTCCCCGTCACGGGATTAAACCAAGATCCCATTCCGTCGTGAAGGCAAGTGCGTCATTTTTTGGTGCCTCTTTCCCTTGGCTGTATTCTTCTTGGTAATTGGTTTGCGATTGATTCACTTAAGGCGCTTTCATGCGTGGGCGGATGAGCCGGCGTGACAAGGCGACACCCCGGATGCACGAGACTGATAGCGCCAAAAAAAGAAGGAGCTACTTATCACCCATGAAGGAACGCCAGCCCTACGCTTTTAAGCACGCGTCACTGGGGCCACAATGCAAGAGCCAATCGGTCCCGTGCAGCACGCGCTTTGGCACAATTCCCTCACTCGATCCCCACCTACCCCCTCCTTCCCGTTTCATAAACCCCTAACTCCACCTCTCCTCTCTCTCTTTCACGGCTTCCCATCGTTACTATATTATTCTTTGCTCCTTTGGCCGACTTCAAAATGCAGCGTATAAAAATGAGGAAAGGACGCCAATATAGCTGAATATCTCCCCAGGATATTACGAGTAGCCTAGGGTTCGAATTTTAATTCACACATTCTGGTTTTCGAATATTCCTGTAAATACGTCGCTGTTTAGATCTTCTGAATCTAAAGACGATAATTTTCTGATTAGCTGCAAACCGCTATCAGCACTTATTTGCTGCCACTTCTCATCACTAAATCTGGACAACTTACGATTTAGCATGGGTTCCACTTCGACATGAACATTCTTAAGTAGCTAGGCTACATGAGACAGAAATAGGCTTCAACTCGTAACCACCTGAAACGAATAACACACTACATCCATCCTTCCCGAGATGCCATTTGTAAGCATTATTCGAAGGGATTTAGTCGAGACAGTATTGAGACTTGGTCTATCTTGGTCTGGTCTCACCAAGTCTCGTACAGTAATGGTATTTCTCTAATCGCTGAAATTAATTCCAATGAAAGTTTTAAAAAAATTTCAATTATTGAAATCAAGTTATCATCATCGTGGCTGCAGAGTGCTGAGAATTGCAACGTGCGGCTCCATCTGTAGTCTGATGTGCTTATTGACTACTTCCTCAAAGCCACCTGAGAAATAGCTGGCGAGTGGTATCTTCTGATATCTGGGTAAAGGGTTAGACGGGATAGTTAAGCCTATTTATTGCCAACTAGATAGTTTTATAAGGAAAGTCCTTTTTACAACGATCGGAAAAATCTAAAAATTACACGCTCAAGAGTAGAAGACACAGGGTCCAGATGAAGTACAAGTTGATCACCGTTATAGAAAACTTAATAAATTAATGCAAAATAATGCTAAAGCATAAACAATAGGATGTAGGCTAAACGTCATTCTGATCTATCAAGTAAACGTCGGGATGATAGCTCATTAAAACAAGTTTAACGAGCCAAGGAACAATTAATAAGCAAGGAAGTGTATTAAACCTATCATATTCTATAGTTTTTTTTTTAATTTATGCTACGCTGTTAACGATGTTTATAATTCATTCTGAGCAGTCTGTGAAGCGTATTTTGTGTGTACAAACTTGTCGGGACTATCATTTAATTTCAGATATCGTTTCAGTCTCATTTTGACAAATTATTTTCCGTCTGGCCTCGTCTCAGGATCGGACTCAAGGTTCCTTGAAAGTCTTCTCAGTCGAAATGGGCCGATACAGCCTACTCTTCTGCCAATGGCACCCTTGATCTCATAGCTTTTTTTCAATGTCAGCTCATGATGAGAAGGCGGGAACCAAATTCAATAAAAGGAAAGTTAACTAAAATTTTAATTGGAATACACACATCGTATCGCCGATTTGATTCAATACATTCACAAAGCAGATGCCAAACTGTTTGATTTGGTTCTTTTCTCCCATTTTCACCACCACCATCCCTCCACCAAACGGGGAAAAAATTCAAGCTTCGAAATGCTAAACGAGTGGCTCAGGCGACCATTTGAGTTTTTTATCTCAGGCACTACTGCACCGGCAAGTGTTGGCAAAAAAAAGCCATTTTTTTTTTATTAAAAAAAAGGACACTGCGATAATGGGAGGAGAAACCCTCCCCCCCCCCCTCCCTGCACACCACTGGAGCTGGATATCAGATTCTTCGTGTCACAATAAAGTAGCAATTGTAAGTTGGCTCTCAAGCGAGAACCTAGGTTACAATTACCAAAGTAAAGTGAATACATCTACATAGCATCAACAATGTCGCAATGCACGGTACCGAGGTGAATTGTTTCAAAGGATTATCTTAAACGGTTGTGGGACGTCGGACGAGTGTGTCCTGTTAGTCCTTGGGCGTGGTGTCCAGATGTGGAGCAAGTGTTTGCATCATGGCACACAGAGTGCGAGGTCTATTGCGATGCATCGTTTGGTAGAGACCGGCAGGAAGGTGGTGTAGTGCTTCCGTCCCTGAAGTTGTGCGTGAAGCGCCACCTGAGTGCTGTTTCGTCTAGTACAGTTTGTGAATTAGTGGGTATGTCGGTAGCATTGGATGTGGCCCTTGATCTGCACCTTCCATCTTTTGCCATTGTGACAGATTCGTTGGCAGGAGTTAAACTGCTGCAACGAGCTGTGCAGTATCTTGATGTGAGGGATCCTTTAGTTTTCTCTGGGTTTGGAAGCTTTGGTAGGCATTACAGACGGGGTGTGTGGCCGTCCAGAGGGTGAAAGGTCACTCTGATGTATGGGGTAATGAACAGGCGGATACGCTGGCCAAAGAGGCAGTTACGGAAGATACTGATGAAGTGGATTGATTTTGTCTGTAGGGTTTAGGCATCAAGCTGTCCGTGAGTGGTTGTTTCGTGAATAGGAGCAGCAGTGGCAACAGGCCGCGTCTGGCAGAGCGTTGTATGTGATTCAGCCTCATTGTGAGCAGCGGTCTGTACTTAATGGGTTTCCCGGTTGGAAAGCCCGTCTCTCGAGTTGGCTACGCACAGGTCATACATTGTTGCGTGCGCACCAGTATAGGTTAGGTTGGCTGGGTTTCCCATTGTGCCTAGTGTGTGGGGTAGAAGATACACCTCAGCACTTCCTCTTAGTATGCACACGTTTTCGTAGAGAGCGTCAGGTGATGGTGAGATGGTCTGCTTCCCATCCGACTATACAGTTGCTTCTGATGAGTGCATCTGGAATTGCTACCAGTGAGATGCTGCAGGCAGCAGTGGAATATTGCGTCCGTGCTACGGTTAGACTATGAGTTAGACGTGGTTGTCATATGGTTGTTACATGGTTGTTTGGCTGCATGTTCCGGTATTTTCTGGTAATGGCATCTAGTTTGTTTGCCGTTAAGTTTACTTTGTTCTTATCGTTTTATTGTGGTTAAGAGCGTACGAATGTAGTCATGGCTCTGGATTAAAGAATAGAATTGAATTAAACATAGGGTACTGAATGCTGGATTTTTTTAGCCTTCAGTCAAGCATACGCATGCGACTTTTCCGAGGCTGCACCAAAGGGGAAATGTCACGGGGTGGCATTTTCGGGGGGTGGGGGAGAGGGTGCCAGGGCAAGTGTGTGTGGCGGGCAATGCGCGGTACCGAAGTGAATTGTTTCAAAGAATTAACTTAAACATGGGATTACTTGCTTACTGAATGCTGGATTTCTCAGTGATAGGTTTTTTTTTTTAGCCTTCAGTCAAACACACGCCAGCGACTTTTCCGGGGCTGCACCAAAGAGAATTTGGCATGGGCAACGTTTTCAGGGAGGTGGAGGCGGGCAAGCGTGTATGGGGGGCACGTATGCGAATCCGGGAGGGGGCAGGAGTGTGGGGATTGGGGGTTAAAGTAATTGTGGGGGGAGAGGGCATATGCGGGAGCCACTCACATGTTCGGTCTTCGGTTTGATAAATTTAAAACCAAAGACCAAACACCTGAGGTGCCAGGGAGGCGGAGAGATATTCAGAACCCACTCTATGGGAGTGCAGGAAGGGGATGCAACGGGGTGCGGCAGGAGCAGGTATGTGCGGGTGGGAGGTAGGGGAGGGGGCACAACTAGTTTACTTAATAAAACGCAACAATTAATCCCTTATAAACCATAAAGTACGTCTAAGTGAACCGAACAATGCGCAGCCAAGTTGTCAGAGGTTTGGCCTAACAATCACGGGGATGCAAGATCAAATAGCTTTACCGACCTAGGTACACATACCTAAAACAAAAAGGACTCCTTTGAGCATAAGACGGGAGGGGAAGAGATTAATCAGCATCGGAAGCAAAGTATTAACGTTGTAGTAAATTTTTATCGTGTAGCAAGCTCTTCCACACCATGACGTGTGCTGAAGAAGCAAGAAGAAAAGCAACAAAAGGCAAGTTTCATGAGGGTTTCCTGGAAATGGGATGCGAGCAAAGCAAACCCGAGTTGTTAGAAGCTTGGCCAATATATGAGACAAGCGAATGCAAGACAGAATCACGTTGCCGACCTATGTGCACTAGGGACTTAAAATAATAAATAAAAAAAACCGAAACGACCTCAACCTATTCTCAAACATTTCAATGGGTGAGAAGTCCGGCTTGCTCGACAGAAGGCCGGATGTCGGATGCGAGTGCCCAGTGGGCCACTTTTGGTAAGCAGACATCTAAACACTACCAACTACATCACGAAGGAAGTCAAGGAGCTTTATTGCATTGCATTTTCATGGTAAATCACGACAGTGTGTTTTATTTCCCACTTAGAAAAAGACCAATGGATAGTTTATTGCCTTTCACTGTCCCGCGGCAAAGGCGATCTCTAACAGAATGTGCAATAGGGGTTTGTAAAGGGACAAAAGTTTGTGTGCTTCAAAACTAAATAACAGACAGTTTATCTGATAATTATTCCAGTTGCATCTGAAGCACCATTGTAAAGCACGAGCATTGGTAGCACTAGTATTGGTAGTATTGGTAGTATAAGTATTGTGAAGCACTAGTATTGGTAAGACACGAATAATGCGAAGGTGAATAATGAGTTCTGTGCACATTTATTTGCTCGGGCTGGTCGGAAGGATCATTCACATTCCATGCCCCGTACACATGTTGCGTTTTGCAGTTAATGATTTCAAATCGACTGTCGCGTGTCTGTGGGTAGGTGAACAGATGCAGATTGTGTATTCGAATGTGCTCACCAGGCGAAAATGCGGAATCTTGTCCCACTCTGCTCCTCTTTGCCATAAATATCTGACGTCTCCCTATCCCGCATCCTATGGGTCAGAAGAAGGAATCAGCCTTTCAGGGTTAGTGAAACATGTCATGACTGGATTATGCTAGCCTGCTTTGATCGTCATGTAGATTTGTGCGTTCCTTGGAGTGGGTTTTGAACGTTGCACATCCATCATTTCTTCGTAGCTGACTGGCTTACTTTTTTGCATGTTGCAACGTTGTGGGGATGAGAGTGGGTCTACAGAACCCCCGTTTCCTCTTCTTTTGGTTACTGGTTTTTGTGTTTCAGCTGTTTTGTTGGCTTAGTTGCAGTTCACACTCTCATGTTGATCAGGCGCTGGTGTTGCTCCGCTGCTTCCCACCTTCACATCAGCTGGCTGCACTTTCGTTGCGCTGTGACTTGCGTTTGCGTCCTTGGGTTGGTTCATTGCTAGCTGTTGTTCTGGGTTCTTGTTTTCCTTCCTGTAGTAAGAATTGAGGCCTGCGATGTTGACCAAGTCCAAGGTCCTGCCATTGTTTATGTGGCTTACAGGATTGGTCTCATTACGTTTCAATACAACAAATGGGCCAGAGAATTTGGGTTGTGTTGATTTTGACATGCTCTTCTTAATGAATGAATGTTTGGTATCATTTTCATAGTACTGTCTATGCTGGTAATGAGATTTTGCCAAATTGTCAGACGTTTTGTTGTGGATCTCCCTGAATGCTTCCTCTACTTGTTTTCGGAAATCGTCCATAGATGGCGTCTCCTGCGAGTCTTTCACGTGCTGTAGGTCATCAATTTCAGCCACCGATGGCTGTTGCACGTTTCTACCAAACACTATCTGTGCTGCTGAGCATTCTGTGCCTCGTTCACGCAGTTCTGCAAAGCAAAAGCGATTTTGTCCATGTGTAAATTCCATTCCATTGTTTGAAGTGCATATATCCTTAAAGCAACACCCCGCCTACCTTATAACAGCCATGGGCTGATCGCCATCTGTGATTCTGCGTATATACCTCGTAACGGTCATTTGAGATAGTAGCTGCATTTCTCGCAGCGAAGAACGCAGCTGCTGTCTCAGTTGGCATTGTGTCTAATAGACGAACCAGCATGACCGCATTAATTGTATCGTCACACACCGGAATGATTCTCGAATTTTAGCATCCAAATTTATAATTTTCTAGGCTAGTGTCGTATAATTTTACTTCGGCGATCTATTGGAATAATTAATTTAATTTTTACCGCATTAATCTTTTAGATTTTCGATCACATGGTAATTATTAACAAATTAGTAGGCCTACATGCACACACAGAGATGAAACGTCATGGTTATTGTAAGCGTGCAAAGTATCATATAAGTGCGGGTCGCACTTAAATAAAGTTACCAATACTCAACAGAAAATCTCCTAGACGCCACATTTTAAAACGGAGTTTTAGCTAGGGATTGACTAAAGGTAAGTAAATAAAACTTTGGGGCCGTACTTGATGTGGAGGATCGAGAAAATAGCGCTGGGAGGAATGTCCTTTTAACATGTGGTTGATTTGTTGGTTTTATCGACCTGCTCCACCCAAGGATTGTTTGAAGTCATATAGTTGCTCTTGACGTTAAAGTCTTCCATCAAATTCTTCCAAGCCACTCAGTGGAAAACGCTCCTGCGATCGGTAAGTACCCGCTTTGGGCTGCCCCATTGCATAAACACAGCCTTTATGCATTCACACACTTGTTTATATTTCTTACACCTCAGCGGGTAAAGTGTAGCTACCCAGGGTGCAGCTATCCAAGGTACAGCTACCCAGGGGAAGTGGCAGTCGGATAGCGTTAGTATATGGTTGAAGCTCGATCTTGTGTTCGTGTATGCCAGTCTGACCCAATCAAGATGTCAGCACATTAATGTGCTTCTTGACACATGTTAACAACATCACTTTTTATTTGTTTGAGCAAAGGGCCTTAGTGATAAGTTCGTTGATTGTCTTAAGATTTGTTCTTCCTGTTCGATTTTCTGTCCACGGCAGTTTATGTTTAGGTTTATGTTCTTCATCTTTCTTCACAATGGTTTCAGTTTCCCTTGCTGGCTGTATCAACCTCCATTGCGTATGTCGAGGGTAAAACCTATGCTGTAGGTTACTGTAGGTTTGACGTCCTTCCAGCCGAAGCCATGGCGCCAGAAGGTGAAAGGGGCTATTTTGCTGGGAATTCCAATCGGAAATTCCTAGGATTCTTTACATGCCATAATAAACATGATCACTAGACAACACAGGGCCCTTCTCTTTCCGAAAATGCTGATATCAGGATCGAACACTGGACCTCTTGCACATAATGTGGTCGGGCTAACCATTAGGCTACCTTGCCCCATGGTAACACCTGTTTGGTATAAGAAGTCTAGTATGAGAATAATATTATCGATTGCATGTGGCAAAATTAGGAAAGGCATCTTTGTCTGATGTCCATCTTCCCATCTTAATGTAGATCGGACGCATCCTTTGCCCGGCATGCGTGTATTAGCGAGAATGAACATTACCTTCGAGTTGTGGTTAATCTTGTGTCCATTTTGCTCCAGGGCCATAGCCATGTGCTCTGAAATGATGGAGGATGTAGCGTGCTGGCTAAGAAGGCTGCCACATCATAATTCCCAATTCTCATAGCTATTAGGGGCAATAGTTGTCATTTGTACTATACGCTGTCCATTTGTTGTTATTGTGCACACATGTCCGCATATTTCATCATTCCTCTTGCTGCGCCCACTTGCACGTGCCAATCACTGGTTCGTTTTAAGGCCTCTTGTCACCTTCTTGTGGCTAGGGGCCTACGTGTTATATTTTGGATTTAAACCCAGGCAATGTTCGGCAAAATGTCCTTCTTTATGACAATTAAATCAGGTCCATACAACTTCTTCCGTGGTTTGGAGGTAGCCAGATTGTCAGGATTTATCTGTGCCTTATTTGATTTATTCACTATCCGGAAAACAACGTCAGTTCCAGCAACAGAAAACAACATCAGTTTCTGCAACATGAAACAAAGTCAGTTCCTACAACGGGAAACAATGTCAGTTCCTGCAATGGGAAACAATGTCAGTTTCAGCAACGGAAAACAACATCAGTTTCAACAACGTGAAACAATGCCAGTTTCAGCAACGGGAAATAACGTCAGTTCCAGCAACGGGAAACAATGTCAGTTTCAGCAATGGGAAACAACGTCAGTTCCAGCAACGAGAAACAATGTCAGTTTCAGCAACGGGAAACAACGTCAGTTCCAGCAACGGAAATCAACATCAGTTTCAGTAACAGGAAACAAAGTCAGTTCCTACAACGGGAAACAAAGTCAATTCCTGCAATGGGAAACAACGTCAGTTTCAGCAACGGAAAACAACGTCAGTTTCAACAACGGAAAACAACGTCTGTTCCAGCAACGAGAAACAATGCCAGTTTCAGCAACGGGAAACAACGTCATTTCCTGCAGCGGGAAACAACGTCAGTTTCAGCAACTGGAAACAACGTCAGTTTCAGCAACAGGAAACAAAGTCAATTCCTGCAACGGGAAACAACGTCAGTTCCTGCAACGAGAAACAACGTCAGTTCCTGCAACGGGAAACAACGTCAGTTCCTGCAACGAGAAGTAACGTCAGTTCCTGCAACGGGAAACAAGGTTAGTTTCAGCAACGGGAAACAACATCAGTTTCAGCAACATCAGTTCCTGCAACGCGAAGCAACGTGAGGTTCAGCAACAGGAACATGAGCGCACTTGCTTGAAGGGATTACCAGCTACAGTAATCATCAATAAATTAATCAGAAACAAAAGGCTTAAACGAAGAATGGATGGAAGAAAGTACGGCGTTACAATATTTGTTTATCTTGCCTTTGTTTAAAACTAAGCGTGTCAAGGATTCCAGCTAACTTTTTTCGCCATTTGAAGTCGAGACATCAAACAATTCCATGTTAAATGAAAAGATGAAAATTACCTACTGCTTAATTAATGTATGTAGTATCCGTCGATGGTGAGAAGTTGGCATTTTGATATCACGACTTGAAACGACGAAAACACTTGGTGGAAAGACTTAACTATACTTTGGACAAATGTCATCACGAGTTTGTGAGAATTTCTTCCGAAGGACGAGGATATTGGAAGGAGTGCGAGCATGGCAACTGTGACCCACTCGGCAAACTTTAGCAGTACAAAAATTCATCCAAAGAAATTTTAATTCATCCCCCTTAAGATAGTTTGGTCGACATATCGGTGGGTGATGAGATCTAAGGAGTTTAGGCAACGGTCAATTTTTAATTTTTAATAGAGTGGCTATGATTTATCGAGAAAAGTGCATAAGTCGTTAAGAGTAGGCCAATTCATGATGTGGGCTTACGACGACGTTTTGCATTTTCAAAAGCTTAGCCTAAATCGCGTAAAAAATATTAAATCTTCTCATAGCCTATTTATGTCGGAGTTCAAACTTTTATCAAACGGTTGTACACTGCAATTTTTTTTTGTTTCAATTAAATTAACGTTTTTTTTTTTTGGTTTTGTCTTGTCTTGAGTTTTGTCTAGCCTTGAGTTTTTCACTGAAACAAGACCTAAAAAATTTTAATATTTCATGTTGCTATATCACATTCGCGTAATTTTATCACGATTTTTGCTGTGTAATGATTTTGCAAGCTTCTCGTGTGTCAGTGCATTGTTGCTTGATTTCGTACTATATAAAAGCATAAACCTTTTTTATTTCATTTACAAAAGTATCTTGACAGCGCGATGTTAAAAGCAATGTCACTGTTAATGATACGATTGGGTTCACGTTTCCTAAAAAAACAAACAAAGAAATAAACGGTGCTAAGGTTTGAACAATGATTTCATCAATATCTACCAATGACTTTATGGACTTTTGGTGATTTGAACATCAATACCTCTCCCAACGTCGTCGGAGCCAGATTGCTCCACCCTATACCAAAACTAGTATAGAGAAGTTGCCAAGTTGCCAGAAATGGTCGCCAAGGTTAATCCTCTTAGCAAGGGTTAATCGCACTGACTAGTTCAAAGGTTACATGAAAACTAGAGCAGTGCAACTCGCAGTAGCAATCTTCAAGTTTTCATTTAACGTCCAAAGTATTATTTGAAACGAATAATTTAGCTAATAGTTACCATTCCCTGGCTGAAAAGGGGTCAGCCTTTGAAGGTAGTGATAACAGTGGTATCCCTCACCTTCAAAGGCCGATCCTTTTTGGAAATTTTGCAGCTGCTCTTACACTAGTTTTGGTTTTGAGTGGATATCACAACTTTCATAGGACTGTGAACGTACATACCTAAGGTCACACGGACTTATCTGCATCTTTAAATAATTTTTTTTTTTTTAGTTCTGAGTGGAAGAAGGAAATAGTTCAAGAGAATTCTGCAAATTGAACAAGAGTTTAACACGTTTTCGCCAGTTTTTTATTATTTTTATTTTACCCTTTTGGTTGCAATGCTAGTTTGTCTCTTTTGGGGATTAATGCTGGTCACTAAACAACATTAGTGCAAAAATTTCATCCCGAGTGACCTACAGGCTAACATTTTTGATATTCGAATTTTTAAATCGGCAGTCGTCACAAATCAGGAAATACCGTGCTTTATAATTTCAAGTCCACGTATACAAAAATGAAGACAAAAGTTTTATTTTCGTATATGGTTGGTTACCCAGGAGTAGCTCCGCTTTTTCAACAAAAACACTAACTTGTGTCATGATTTTTCATCGTGACTTTGAGCTGCCGAAATGTCCCCCATCAATTGAAGGTCTACCTTTTTTGTCGCTTTTCATTTTCATCCGATGCCACACTTCGGCGTGTATAAAACGTGTCTAGTGGCCGTGATGAGCGGGTGTTGTTGCTGCTGTTAAATTTTGGCGGGCGACACACTAGCGTGCGTCTTAGTTGCCTCAAGGCCAGTTTTTCATACTGACTGTTCGTTTATTTAACCCTTTATGTTGTACTTTATTCTTCATTTATCAACGCAAACGGTGAGTGGGGGGGGGGAGAATTAGCGTATTGTCGTCATTAATATAAAAAAAATTATGACCCCCTTTGGTGTTGGTAATTTGTTTGACATCCCCCTAATATTCTATTAAAATTTTCATGACACGCCTCCCCCCCCCCCCCACATACTATGCATAATAAAGTATTTTGCGCCCTGTGCAGTGACTGGAAAATGTTACTAAAGAACTCAATGGATTGGGACGTAAAGTCTAAGCAACATAAGGTTGCAAAAAATAACTAACTTGGTTCTTACACTGAGAACCAAAGAATTTATTTTTTGGCCGGCCAGCACATATAAAAAGTTGCAGTGTGTGGGTGGGCATCTTTTGTATGAGATACGATAATGGTCTTATCTATGGAGTCTGCCTCGGAAGAGGAGCTGGTGCTGGCCAACGGGGCCCTATAGAGTGCCATAGTCCGGATAGCTGCCTTTGCTTTCTTTCTGAGAATAGTGGAGTCATGTATATTCTTATCTTGTGTGAGTCTGTTTGGAGGGAAAATCGGATAACAAAACTGAGCCTTATTTCGAAAATGCATGGCACCAAATTTAAAACTAACTGTGGGTTATTGTTGCTTGGTTTCTTACGTTAGATCATGTTAGAATTCATATCCAGTATTTGTTACTTTCCTTAGTAAACACTGTCAACGCTAATAACAAACCAGGTAAACATATCGAAAATCAAATTTAGCGGAGGTGGTGCTAGGGGTGGGGTGGGGGGGGGGGGGGCTTGAAGGTACAAATTTCCGACTTTTTCTTTTATTTTCTATCCCCGTTTTGGGTGGTTTCCCGCCTCCTGATATTTCCGACTAAGACTTAACTTTCTCCAACTAAAAGTTGGGGACGCCCAGCCAACGCTTCCCCCCCACCCTCCTCCCCCCGCCTCCCTGTTTCAAACAATAACATCGAAACCCTCTCTTTCATTCACAAAGCAGGTTATGACCCTCTCCGACGAACCCGATAGGATACAGCTTTCTAGATTCTGTTGTTGAAAATGACGTTTTATCTACACCTACAACAAGCGTCGTATGCTGCAGGCCTAACCAGAAGGAACCTTCTCTGACCGTTAATACAGAAGCTTATATAGACTAAATAGTGAGGGCAGGGGTTAGGGTGCACCATTTTTCTAACATATGTGCAGCATTTTCCTACTTGGCCGTTTCTATTGTGTTGCACATCACACCATCTATCCTGCCATGATCACTGCAACTAACACAATATCACATTGTCATTTATTTCTGTGAAAATTAATTTTTACCAGGAGAGGCATAAAGGAAGAATCTCCAACACAGTAGTTACCCCATGTTTCACCTATTCGTACTGAAACCAGATCCCATGTGGCTAGTTGTCGAGGTAGTGACTGTTTTTACTTTTGCGGAAAACGTACGTTAAAAATTACGTTTTGTAAGTTTTTACCTAATGAATATGTGTGAAAAATATCCTTGTGCTGTGCAAATCCAAGCGTAGGCTAATTCGCAAGAAGAGGCGTTTAAACGCAATTAACACGAGGGAGAAATTTTGTTTCTCGAGCCAAGGCCGACTGGAGTAGAAATTGTGTGTCTTGGCTCGCGACTCTATACGCATGTTCTCACACGTGTCAGGAAGTTAAAGCTCTTAGCACTGCTTTGGTAAAATAAGATTTTAACGATGTTAAATCAACTGGCCTAGAGCCAGGAGCTGAAACTTGCTGCTTCTATCCCAGACGGCCTTGTGCAAACAGTGAAATACAAAGATAAAGTTACAAAATGGATACTCCCACGTCGGCGTGTAGGACATTTATTCGCTCCTGGTTTTACCCTTAGCATGGCAACTTGTTCATAATCCTTAAAAAATCGTGGGCACGTAAATGATGTTCTCCTATAACGAATGAAGGACGAAATGTCAAGGTATTCTGCCAATGTTAAAAGCCAACCATAGCCAGGTCGTTTAACGGATCAATAACTGGCTATGTCACAAATGTTAAGAACTATTTTTTTTGTTTTATTATCTATCGATTCAACACCTCAGCCCACAGGGACTCATCGTCCGTTGCTCGCGCGCTGCAGGATACAGTCCATTGACTGTATCCATTCTATAGACTGTAGACTATTAACACATGGGTCTATAGACTGTATCCACGCAGCGACGGACGACGCGCCCCTGTGCCTTAGCTCTCGGTTAAAAATAGCAACAATGGTCTTTTGCAACAATGATGTTTTGAACGTTCTACTACGGGCCATACTGAATTGAGTGCTGACATCTTTCAGCTCTGGATAGCAGGACTGATAGATCTCATCCCTCTTCTTTATTTTTAATTAGTTACGAGAGTGGTTGCTGATAGTCGTCAGAGGTCAAACAAGTCTTCGAAAGTCGTCATGATGACTGAACTTACTTCCATGAACTTTCTTGTCGGAATTGGGTAACAATCACCAAACGCAATTTAAGCAATTTTAACAATTAGGATGCCGGATGATGGGAGAGAAGTTCTTATTTGCCTTGTTTGCGGTTGCAGGACTTTGGAATCGAGCAATAATTGCCAAATGCATGCTTATAGGAACGGGCTGAAATGTTTATGGCCGGTGGATAAATAGGCGTTCACGTGATGAGATCAATGTCTCAATGTTGAGCATTTTGACAATTTCATTTCAGCACTCGAACAGCTCGGGTGATATCCAATATCCCCTCCCGCCCCATCTCTCCTGCATTGGGATGTAGGCTACCCAAAATTATATTTCGGGGAATCACGTGGAATTTCGGGCATGGGCATCTAGGTTTAATTTGAATTAGAAAAGGAGAAATTTTAGACAAAAGTGAGTCACATCGAAACTTTTTGAAATTTTCGAGGAAGGGGTGGTGGTGTGGGGGGGGGGGGGGGCGTTCAGTGACTCCCCCCTCTATGCACCTATGTCTAAGCACGTTCATGTTTTTGCGAATGGTCGTGACAATACTGTTTGTTTAACACGTGGGTCTACAATTTAATTTTAACTAACGCGCACATTTATTTTTCATGGCACGTAAGTTACAAAAAGTACCCAACATAGAAGTTTTAAAAAGAGTCACGCGCTTACCTGATCTCGTGCTGGGAGGTGGTGGAGATGGAGATAACACCTGAGCATCCCGCTGCTTACAGTCGTCCACTAATAATTTACTGATAGAAAAAATTCCACGGGGGCTTCGGGTGGCAATACTTAGTCCTAATTCCGTTTGCATGGGGCTTGGCGTCATGTCTCGATCTCGGTAACAATCTCTCCCTTTTGTTGACAAGTCCATGCGAGCGAACCAGGTTGTCGCATGGGCCCGATCGTCCGTAGCAACAACAGCACGCCTTCGCGTCCAGACTACCATTCTCAAAACATGCGTCTTCCGCCAGTTGTTTCCCGTGTTGGCCGCCGAAGGCGCCGTTGTACGGTCGGGACGGCGCTTCGTGTCACTCACTTTCTGTTGATGGCTGTAAACCACGCCCTTTGCGTTCGTGCTAGCCAATCACGAAGTTTCAACACCGCCAGCAAACAGTAATGACCTCCCAGAGTCGAAGTTGATTACGGAGAGGCTCCACCCACTGCGGTGGAAATCGTTTGCCGACTCCTTATTGGACGATAGAGTAAGCATTGGATGCAATCGTGATTCATTCGTTTTAATTTCACGAAACGACGAACTGTGTTTAGACATGTAAAACAAAATTAAAATTCATTGCCACAGTTAGAATTTAGCAATAGATTTATAGGAAGACTAGAAGTCTTTGTTACACCATCGAAAACTCTGAATAAATTAACTAAAAAATAGCTAAAAAGTAGAGGATATAATATATAGAAAACAAAATATCAACCAAAAAAATCAACGAAACAAGGAAAAAACACCCTGTAAAGTGTGGTGTTAACAAATTTTCAGCTACGTATGGTTCCTGATATTCTCCGAAGTACCTCAGACTATGTGTTAGTAGGCTAGTCCCAATTTTTTTTTTCTGTTTCTCTGATTTTAGTGATTGGCGGCGAAACAACCGATGTCTAAACTTTGCTAAATTTGGATTTTGTGTGCCTTGTGTGTTTATTTGTTTGTAGATGTAGAATGTAGAAAAAGAGAAGCGCAAAATGGACAAAGTCGACACAACCCGACGTTTCGAGCTGACTCCACCTCATTATCAACGGAATAAAAAAAAAAACAATACACTTAAAATTGCATGAAGATGCAAACAGACAGCAAAATGCAGGCAAAACTGCTTAAGTCAAAACAACAATTCGAACAAGTTTGAAAAAGGAGAATTAAACAATTTTAAACAGAGGAAGAGGAAAGCGACATCTTTGCGCTGAAAGAAGTCACTTCGTGATCTCAGCACACCCTCCTCTTCCTCTGTTTAATTTTTTTAATTCTCCTTTTTAAAATTTGTTCGAATAGGCAGTTTTGCCTGCATTCGGCTGTCTGTTTGCATCTTCATGCAATTTTAAGTGTCTTGTGTTTTTTTATTCCCTTGATAATGAGTTGGAGTCAGCTCGAAACGTCGGATTGTGTTGGCTTTGTGCGCTTTGGGCTTATTTTTTTCTAAATACTTTGTTGCAGTGCTTACATTTTCCTTAGGGCTATACTTGTGTATCTGTTTGACACAAAGATGAGAGTAAGCACTGATTCGATGTTGTACAGTAAATTAAGATAACTCAAACAATGCACTAGAAAACACAGAAAATATATTTTTCTTTTCGTGTTTGTCTTCAATCCACAGTTCATCTGTTTAAAACACGATAACGTCCGCAATTTTGTTCTGATTTCTTGATTGAAATTTCACGACAATTGGGAGCATCAAATTCAGTGCATCAAATTCATAAGTTCGAAGATATAATTCCAACTTCCTCTATTTTATGGAGGGGGGGGGCGAAATTCGATATAGAGTACCGGGTAGACATTGGATAAAGAGGAATAGCAAAGCATGCGTATGAATATAGAAAATAAACTAATGAATTATCCTATATAGCATCTCTCGCTCGGCCGTATAAAGTGATTTTCAGAACTCAATTATATACCAAATTGTATTAATTATTACATTAATTATATTAATGATTATATTTATGCAGCCTTTTTTGCAGCCTTTTTTTTTTTGGCTTTCTTTATCAAGGAAGGATAAAGGATTTCGAAATGCGAGACAACAAATAATCAGACAAGAAATCAAGAAAGGTAGTAGGGGTGTCGGGGTACTGAAAATCCATCATGACCTGTAAAATAATTCAATTGCAGCACTTTAGTTCATTTGAAACCTAGAGCTATAAAATAAAAATTTTCTAAACTTTCTAAATATTCAGCAAGGCATTCAGCGTCATCCAGGTCTCTAGAAAAAGCTTCTAGCACGGGGAAAAGGAAGGCTGCATTTTACACACGGCTCCCGGACTTTTTTTTTAGAAGAGCATTTCCGTGTAGGCTACTATCCTTTTCTGGTCACTTTACGTATGGCGTCATTTCCGGTGTGATGGGTAGGCAGGTTCGGATTGGGAGGGATAGGCCTCTTCGGAAATGCAGGCTACTGCAAGGGACTCGGGACCCCTCATCCGGTAAGCGGGGGGCAGTGGCGTAGCTCTTTTCCTGGGAACCCCTTGGGCAAAAATGGTGTGGACCCCCCTTTCTCATGGGTTTTACTCGTGTCTGTACTTTCTTTACTAATAAAGTATTGTCTAAAGGAACTTTCAGAAATGTTCCCTCTTTGATCGCGTATAAAAAAAAAGAACACTAGAAAAAAGATTCTAATGATGGGGGAACGTATGTCCCTCCCCACTATTAGAATCCTTTTTATAGTGTTTCTTGTTTTTTTTTAACTGCTTATGCATATAAAGCAGTTATTGAAATACAGTTGGGGAGAAAAAGGGGCTTGCGTCATGAGCTATTGTTAAATGACGTCACGTCCCACTCCAGTCGTTTATTTGCACGGGTCATGCTTATCACCTTTAGCGTCTGGCCAGAAGTGACTGAAATATTAGTCGATTTATCATGATTTCGATTAGAAGACGTGCCAGCAAATTGTAGCATTGTTATTGAAGAGTTTGTCGTTAAATCGTTTGCCTATGAAGGGGTGTAGGTCCTTGACTAAAAAATTTTGCCAATTATGTTTCTGTATGAAAAAAAGGTTGAACCAGAACTGGCCCAGCTTATTTCAGGTTTGACAACATGCACAGAAAACGGAATTCTATCTGTTGTTGGGTATTGGCGAACCACTGAAAAAAAATGGCGGCTACTTTACGTTTCGTCGGCAAGGCTGTCCCAATTCTATGCGTATTGGTAGCAGGGGAGTTATGTGTTATTGTATAATCGATTATTTAGTGTAACCGTTTTTGTAGTATGAATTCGACAAACGTGTAAGGCAACGGGGTAGTGCATACTAGGTGCGTAGCTAACGGATTTAGAAGGCAAGGGCAGCACTACACAATAAAGGCAGAATTATAAATTCATTCCACAATCACTTTCGATAGTAAAATAAACAATAGAGGGAACAAGTTTACTTTACGCGGCTTATGGGAAGAATAAGGGCTCCTCACCAAAAAAAAAAAAAAGGACGAACATCAGTTATGCTCCAACAACCTCACAACACAAAGGCAAAGGCTTTAGGGCAAAGGCTTCGTTTGGCCGTCAGAAATTAATGAAAGCTACACTCTTTGTGCTGACGGACGAGAGGCCGTTTTCTTCCCATGTTCCCAGCTGATATTTTTTTCCTGTAAACAGTTCAGATAGGTGGGTTGTTATTGTCAGTTTCGTGTGGTTTTGTTGTTATTGTCGGTAAGGTTAGGTTAGGAACCGACTTCGGCATTTCACTTGAGGTAATGAACTGGTTGGGGTTTGGCGTTTCACTTGCCAGACCTTTGCCCAGTTTCTTGGTTTCCAGCGTGGCGCGGTGCTAACTTTGGACCTTCACCATGGCCAAACGGTGTGATTGTCCAAAAAATGGAAGAGGAAGACATTACTCAGCAGGTAATTCTTAGTCCATTAAAAAAATCGGACGAGAGCCCGTTTTATTCCCATGTTCCCTTTACGCAAATGGCCCGAAATTCGAAACGAGAGAAAAAGATTTACCTTTAATTTTCACGGAAGGCACTACAAGTTGATCCCAAATTGCGGAAACTCGTTAAATCATCATTATCATAACCTAACCAATTAACTACCCCAGTATGAAATGCCAAACCCCAACCAGTTAACTACCTCAGTATGAAATGGCAAACCCCAAACTTACCTAACCTAACCTAACTGACAATAACAACAAAACCATACGAAAGTGACAATAACAACCCGCCTATCGGAACTGTTTACGAAAAAAAATATAAGGTGCCCTGCCGGTCCTGCGAGCGAACGCAAACACCGGTACGGATTGTGGCGGTACAAATCTACTGTTTTAAGTCGTTTAAACACATTTCCGCGCTCGGAAACCGACTGTCTCTGTATTTAGGAAGGTGTTGGAGCCATTTGGAATCAATGATATCGAGTATGTGCCTAATGTAAACTTTAGCCCAATAGAGAGCTTTGTGTTTCGTCTATGAAAATAATAATGTTGCGATTTTTTGCATAAAGCAGTTTATGTATTTCTTTATGAAATTCTTGTTTTATATGCAATCATGAGGAACGTTTCTTTAGGCAACACTTTAGTCTTCACTGAAACAAATACATACAGATTATAGGTGGACATACCAACTTTAATTCAGCTTGTGCATATAGTCTCCACACCAAAGTCGACAAAACGTTGTTGCAAGACAAAACATCGCGAGGCGTCGCATCTGGTGAAGTGACCCCGTCACACGAAACTAGAAGGACCTTCGCTTTGTTGTCGTGAGACGCCTAAAGACAGGTTTCGACAATATGTCCGGTCGTGCGACGTGTTATCGACTTTGGTGTGCGGCCACCCTTAGCAGCTGCACTCTATGGTCAGCAACGACCCATCCAGTCTTTCGTGACAAATAGTGGAGGGGAGATAAGTTTTGATTATTCTCAATTCTGAGTTGCTAAGCGAGGGCCGAGGGTGACGTGAGGCGTCTGCAATTTGTTGTAAAGTTTGTGCCATTTAAGTAAAGCTCGGGGGCTCCTTGGAACCGCCAACCCAGCCAAACCAGTTGGTACGCCACTGGGGGGGGGGGGGGGGGAGGCATCCTCGGCAAAGGGACCTGGGAAATATTGCTTTTTCCCAGCTAGCGTTTTTTTTAATCAATTGGCGTGAATTTGAAACGTTTTCCTGTAGGTTAGATGTGCAATTTTCATAGGAACTCTTTTCAAATTTTTCCCTCAAAAATTTTGTTAACCAAGTCCTGATACAGTGGGGCGGGGGGGGGGGGGGGTTGGGTCCTGGGCGGTTACGGTACCATATTTTAAGAAAGAGGAGCAAATTTGAAATATTTTCTTGCAATTATGCGCGGCCCATTCCGACACTGTGGGTGAGTGGGTTTCCACTCTCATTGCCTGCCTCTGGTTGCTGATTTTTCATTGCTTTCCAAAAATGCTGTAAGTGTAATAATGACGACAGAAGCACCAATGGCGCCAGCCAATCCCAGCCGGGGTAGAGGGCAACGATTCCCCAACCGGGGGAAGGGGGAGGGGAAGAAAATGTACTTTTTTCCCATTTTTTTTTTTTTACTTTGACAGGGGTCTGGCTTAGCCAGCTAGGGATGGGGAGCACTAAAAACTCCCCGAGCGGAACCCAGCAGCTGAAACATTTTTCACTTCCCGGGAAAACGTTTCTAACATTACTAAAAGCAAATTTCGGCTGCTTTTCTTAGATATTTTCAGCATGAGAGATCGTAGTACCAAACTGTGACTAAATTCTGCGGTATAATTTATTTATTTATTGGGGCCTTGGCCCTAGGCCATGCGCCCACCCTACAAAGAACTACACAAAAGAGAGCATCTTAACACCCCCAAGAACCGTTAATACATAAGTACTCACAGCACCCAAACACAACTCTCAGTCATACGCCCTCTTACACCTACACACTCAAGCCTCACACATACCAACCATCATAGACGGCAGAGGGCTCACAGCCGTTCACCTGTTGCACGAACAAAGTTGGCAAAGTTGACTAAATTCTGTTTTTCCCCCCTAACAATCCGGCCCATATGCATAGGAGGCTGGTGTTGCGTAAACAATGACTGATTAATGACGTCAGGTGTGGCCCAAAACATCATGGATGCTGTTCGGCCTTCCCTGATGATGGGGTTGAACAAGAAGGTGAAATTCTTTCCCGTCTAGACTAGTTAAGCTTGTAGCACACTACTCCGTTCCGTCCCGTTCCAACGACTGACGGCAACGGATGGTCCAGCACACATTGCTTCCGTCCCTAACTGTTTCAGTCGGCTTCGCAGAGTTTTAAAATTCTATCTCCCCCGAATTTGCAATGCAAATGACGAAGGACTTGTAGTAGTAACCTTAAATAAGCAATTAAATAGGAAGACGTAGTAAATTAGGTATTATTCTTTACGTTCGGGCATGGTGACATTTAAGTCCAGAAAGCAATTGAAATAGGCTCGCGTTTGTATTTCGTAGGGGAAAGTCGTTTTGCGCAGGCACGTGACGGACGACGACAGCCGTCGACTGACAGCAGGTGCGTACACTTCTCCGATGCGATCAGTTTTTCGCTGAAAGGAATCTGCCTCGGCAATCCCCATCCGTCAGCCGACAGGTCGTCACGGAACAGGACGGAGCAGAACACGCAGCTCCTCTAATTTACATGCTTTTAATCCAAACAAAAATTTGACGGCCTGCAACATGACATGACGGAACGGAACGGAGTAGTGTGCTAAAGCTTTAATTGATCGAAATGTAGGTCAAAACATTGCATTATCACTAGACTATTTTTAGGCATTAGCCTCCCTAATGTCTATTTTTAGAATGACGTAATGGCGTTGCTTTATAAATGCCATTACGCCATTGATTCGAGGTCTTTAGTTCTTAGGTTTGGGACCATACTTGGAAGTAATCATGACAGTACAGACTAAATTCCTGCCTTGACTCTGTACTGGGACCACTAAAGGGGAAATCTACGTTGGTTTTGCCTGGGGAAAATATTATATGAAGAAGTTGATATCAGGAATAGCATTTAGTGTCATTAAATTTAAAGTGTAGATTAACGGACTTGAACATCCCTAGCTCATGGCCAAGTTGAAGTACTCTTATCGTAGTCATATTGCATCGTAGTAACCTGTGTAACCGGCAAACACTTCTCGCTCGCCAAAACTAATTCTTACATCTCTTGTCTTATTGTGAAGTAATTTGTTTGGTGGCGCAAGGGCAGTATAGAGCAGTGACACGACGTAGTATTATTATATATAACTATGCTGGAGCCTTAATGGGTTAGCTGCAAGGGGCACCGAAGGGAGAAACAGAAGGACGTCATGCTAAAGCCGATGCTGTTAAGAGTGGTTTCTTAGACCTAAAACGCGCGATTTTTGTTGTTGTAGAAAACAACGTTATTTTAAGCCTAAGAAATCCGCTCTTCCGTTGTTTTTCCCTCTATTTTTATGTAGTGCACCTTGTAGTTATGCCCTCCAAAACCCATACTGGTGCCAAGCTGGTACCAAGCTGTGCCAATATAGCGGCAAATGTCACTGCTCTATTGTACTATTTCGCCCCAAAAGTGTTTTATACATGTTGGAGGTCCGTGCCATTAATTTGTAATTTGTGAAACTATCATACAGTTACTGCCCCCACAACAGCCACTTCGAACAGCCAAATCCCTTACGGGCAGAACTTGTAACTTTCAACGTTTCTTCTTTGCCCTAAAAGTACAACTACATTTTTTAGATTCATCAAGTGCTTTTGCAATTATCGCTTTGAGAACTTATTTTTAACCTACGTCCAACTATAATACCCAAGACTGTGAACAGTGAACAATATTTTTCTACATTTTCCCTAACACCAACAAAGTGTACTATAACCATGGGACCCGTCCATACTCCGTGTTTACGTGGCTACTCAAACGTAACATATTTTCATCAACCCCATAGAGATCTTTATCGACTCCTGAACATTTTTTTTCTAGTTTTCAACAGCCAGTTTTAAATTGCATTAAACTATTGGCTCTACCCATCGACAGGAATTCCGCCATCACGGACCAACACAGTTCTAAACAGTGCCAGAGTTTCTTTTTAAGGAAGTCTCTCGCAATAATTTTCTTATTTTCGGAACAATACCCTTACCTATTCGAAAATTTCCATCGTATATTGGACCATATTTTGTCGGAAACTGGAGTTGTTGATACGAGCCTATAACGTTCCTAAGTTGCGGACACCCTTCTTTAACACACAACACCATGGAACCCAGTGACGTTTAGATGAAACTCACAACTTTTACCAATACGATGACACCAGTTGTCACAGCAGTTTTTACGGTTGTCAATCAGATTTTGATGCCGAGATAAGAAGAGTCGAGTAACAAAAAGGAGCAGCCAGCAGGTAGTCCCTTCCACCTGGGTTCAGTGTGTAGCGCAGCCATTTATCAACAGGATACCGAAACTGAAGCGCCTGACCCTACAACAAAAAGGCACTTTCAGATTTGAAAAGACGTGTCAGGTTTAAAGGTTTGAAAGTTTATATATTAAGGGCACTAGGACCTAGCACAGCATCAGCTCTTACCTAATCTAATCGTGAATCTACTTAAACCCTAAGCACTATACAGCAGCAAAACACCCATCTTAGGTAAATGCCAGAGTACACATGGTTCCAATGAATGCCACAGAGTACACACAACAAAGCATATACACTGACACATAGAACCCAGACAGAAAGGAAAAACACCCTTCCTGAGTGAAACGACCTGTTGCCCGACAAAACTCAAGCACCATTACAAGTGAATCTCTATGACCTTCCATGTGTGGAGGGACACTCAGAGACTTACTCATCCCTGTCACTCAGAGGCGGACGATGCTGCGCCACCTAGAAGGAACAAGTAAACAAAAAGTGTCTTAACTGTTTCCTCCCTGGCACCACAGGCACACCATGGTGAATTACACCACCCAAACCAATGCAGATGCGACCGCACCCAGTCCACAACCTACAGGTAAGACCAGAATCCCTTCGAGATAGCCAACCCAAAGTAACTGGAATAGAGATAGATGGATGTAACCCAAAAAGAGTACGACCAGTCTCTCCGATCTCCCATCTACTCTGCCACCTACCCCAAGGCATAGCAGAGGCCACAGAACACAGATCCTCGGGCCCACTGGGAACCGAATAACATTGAGCCTGGACTCAAAACTCCGCCTGGCGAGATCATCGGCCAGCTCATACCCAAAGACACCAGCATGACCCGGTACCCACAAAATACAAGCGGAAACACCTTGCTGAGCGGCAAGAAAAGTTTCCACCCAATCTCTAAAACAATTTGGTATGAAACCTCTAACGAATGAAAGCTACACCTTAGAAACCCTATGCCAGCAGCGGAGTCAGAAAGGACACAAAAGTGCGACAGTTGCAAGTCAAGACCAACATCCAAAGCCACAAAAATTGCCACAAGCTTCCACAGAAATGCCAAAGGAAGACCAGGGAGGAAATAACCAAGCTCCAGGTGATACTCTGGAGTAGGCACACCGACACCCCCTTCATACCGATCCATATGGAAGGACACATCACAATAAACCAGGGTAGAACCCAGTAAACCGATGCAAGTCTGCAAAGACACAGTGCCCAAAGCCGTCTCGCACCAAGCCCACGGACAAGGGGGCCGTGAAATAACAGAGGGTGGGAAAATCCTATGTCCGTTATCCAAAAATAGAATTGCAATCTGACCAGTAGCACCCAGCAATTCACGTGCACTCTGACTCAATGTGGCATATTCCAGCAGCACACGTGCAAGTGGATACTGAGGACCCCAAGCAACTGCTCTCAAGCAAAGGCCCAAAAGAAGGTCCTGGGCTTGGTGGGTTACTACTTCAGGTGTCTACCCTGAGTGCTCCTCTCACAGATGCTCAGAAGAAGACTTCTTCAGATCTAATTGCTTGGGACGTTCAAAAACAAGTCTCCTTCAATCAGCTCAAACATCATTGATCTTGAAGCCTGTTTCGAAAGATCCTCACATCATCAGCAATTCGTAATCCAGTATGATTGTAAGGAAAGAGGAATGGCATGGTCCTTTCTCAAAACATTGATGGGGAAGAACACCCAAGTCTCTACTTGTCTTGTAAACTTACACCAAGAGTACAGGCCTTTGGCACCACTAAAAAAGAGGGTGCATGTCTATTCTGGGCTACTGCCAAATCTAGACCATTCATTTATGGAACAAAGTTTATTATTGAAACAGATCATAACCCCCACCATTGGTTCAAGCAGATGGCTGGGAAAAATAGAAGATTCGTGAGGTGGAGTCTGATGCTTCAAGATCTTGACTGTGAAGTGAGGTATAAGCTTGGAAGTGACATGGACGCGTTAAGTCGCCACTTTTCGGAACTTTAAATCTAGTAAGTTAAATATTAACTTGTATGTTGTGAGTGCAACAGTAGGAACTTTCGTTAAGTCCCGTTTAGATCATGTACGCCTAAATATTAATCAATTCGTTTTACTTGAAAGAAGTAAAGATTAAGCTCTGTTTGTACCCACCCAGCATTCAGGTTTTTACGAAGATTCTTCCCTTTCAAAAGTTCCAGTCTACCTCTGAGGGTAAAGGTAAAACCAGGTATTTTGTTCACTCATTGTAAAAAAAAACAGCTACCTGAAAATTGTATGGTCAAACTATCATAAGTTGTTGGGTGTACCTCAAACCTTCTAACTGTAAAAATTTCTAAATTAGAATTGAGCTTATCCTCTGCAGCTCGTTGCTCTTGAGTGCTACTGGAACAAGTAGATCACCTATTTCACCAAGAGTGTATCAAGGGGAAAAATAAAGATGAATCCAGGTGGACCCCTGAGCTATGTGTTTAGAGAGGTGTACGGTGTCATCTATTTTAGCATTGTTTTAATATGTTGTATGTAAACTGTTTGTCTCTGAATCTTATTAGTATTCTAGTTTTGGCACCTCACCAGTGCCCAGCTTCCACTCCATCTTATTTTGTGTAAGGTGGTGGAAGCTGAGCATTTGCTGGTCTTGTAAAACTTTGTGTTTTGCATGGTCTAAACGTGTGAAACTGATCAAGGGGTGTAGCATGTGACTCAATAAAGATATGGTGGGAACTTGTTGTGTACTTGTCGTTTTTGTTGCAGTACTGTTTGTGGCATTCTCAGAACCACCAGATCAGCTCCTTCAGCGGGAGGGGAGTGTGAAGGAGTAAACACGAACAACTTAATAGCAAGCTGGACTTGGAGGCTATTGTTTTTAAGTGATTACAGTTTTTATACTTCGTTTGAAAGAACGGTCTTTAATGTTTATTTGGAGGTGCCCCAAAATCCCCCCCCCCCCTTAAATTTGGTTTGAAATGGATGTGTAGCACTGTTGAATTCCTTTTCAGCTTCGTTGTAATAAACTGTTAATGGTTGCTGGAGGACAATTGTCTACAGCAGTTTTATGGAACAAATGACACTTTTATTTCGTAGTTTGCCTTAGGAATTGATCCCGACTGTGCAAAAGAAAAACAGCGGTAGAATCTAAAGTTGTGCAGGCCCAATATATTCTAATGAAGAAATTTAATGTGAATTGTTTACATTGTATAAATTTAAACTTATAATCTGGTTATATGATCGTTGCAGAGGCTTGTATAACGTTTGATTTATAGTTTTATTCTCTACAAATATCTTTAAAAAGCTCTGTTTGTTGCAAGGTCATGTGAAAAGCACACGGGCAGCCATTTGCTTCAACCGCCAGTGCTTAGGATTTTCATGTATTAGTTACTTGCTTGTTAGTTGGCCGTTTTAATTTCTGTTTACTCACAATCACAGCTATTGATGCCTAGAACAAAGATGTGACAAGATGCTGAACATTTAAATTGTGATTAAGTCTTAATTTGATTTTTTGTATATAGCATCCGTCATCTTGGATGTTTGGAAATTTTCTCAAAAATTGAAACAGCCAGCCACAAGGGCTGAAAAAAAGGGCTGCAAGATCCAGAAATTGTAAGAGTTTGGGATAACTTTCCTTAATATACTTCCGGGATACATCGTGGGTATTAAAGCAAGTGTGCAGGTTTCTTTCTTGTCACTTTAATCCGTGAGGCACTAATGGTAGCTATGCATGTTTGGAACGGCACAGATGTGATGTACGGCCAGCAGTATGGTAGCCTGGAAGCCAGAATCAGTCGCTGGATATATGCCTACACCTGAGATGATTAGGTCATAATCATGTTTGTTAATTTTGTAGCAGTTTACCTAACGTCATGGAGAATGTGATTACCCCTTCTAGATGGCTGTGGAGGTACTACTGTAACAGTTTGAGACCCGTTTAAAATTCTGCTGAACCCTTGGGTTGAAATCCAAGATTTCTGTAAACTTTGGGATATCTTCAACTGAATCAAAGTTAAATTTTCGGTACGAATCACAAGTTGCAGTTTTGTTTAGGCAATAGATTACTTCATTATTCTTAACGACCAACATTTTAAACTGTAAACTAAGTGTATCTGTTGTATCTTGTACGTGAACTGTCTTCAACAACATTTAAAATAAATGCTGAAACTTCAACTACTTCGTCGAGTTATTTAAACCTTTAATTTAGTTAGGTGCAATTTAGATAGTGGCAGCAATACCAAAGTACGGAGACATATATGCTGCTAGAACAATGCGGGGTGCTAGGTTATGGCAAGGCAAGGAATCGCTCCGTAGCATATCTAATAATGATCAACTATGCTTTCTACAATCTAAGCATCAATGGTAAACTTGTAGAAGACCTAAATAAGCCAGTTTTATTGTTTCAACGGGGACATCAGACATTCGTTTCCACTCTCGGCACATGCAAAGCCCATACACTCTTGTGGTTGGTACAAAACTGTAGCAGGACAAGTGAAACTGAATCAACTGACAGTTGGACATTTTGAATACCGTGTGGCAATGCTGGATGAGTATACGGATGTTTCTCAGGCAAACCGTACAAAGTCAAGGACATGGAATATGTGGTGCATACCAATTAAGGGTTCGAAGGACCTAAGACTGAGCCAAGAAAGTGACAAGTGACATGATGGATAACAGGCAGCAGTAAATAGCCTTGCTGCATACTTTTATAGATAGCATAACATAACCATGGTGCACCTGGATTACCCAGAGTGCACCTACATAATTAGCATGCACAAGACAGGTAGGCAATGCCACCTAGGTTTCAGGGATTAACTAAGTATATAGTGGCTAAGGCCACTTGAGGTATCTCTACCAACATACCACAGAATATTAGATCAAGTTGAATCCTCAAGCCAAACCAGTGTCACAGTGAGTGTATTCAGCTTCTCCAGAAATCAGGCGTGAGATAGGCAAAATGGTGGATGAACTGGCGAAGCCTCGGAGAATCGAGAAAACTGACAGTCAGTGGAGCTCGCCTTTCTTTTTCAAGCGAAAGAAGAATGCTGTCGGCTTGCATACTGTTCTCAACTACAGGGAATTGAATAAGAACATAGAGGCCGACAAGTACCTGATGCCATGAATGGATGAAGTATTTTTCCCTTCTAGACGGAGAACAGGGGTGTAATCAAATCTCACTACACCCGACAGCCAATACTGCACCATGTTTGTCTGCCATTAAGGCTCGTACAAACCTTCAACGAGCCATGACCTCCATCTTGGGTAATCTCATCTGCAACATGTGAATTTTATACATAGATGATATTAAAAACATGGAAAGAATACTGCTGGATGTTATGTGCCGCCTTTGATCGTTTCAGAAAAACAGGATTTACTTTGAAGAGGAAGAAATGTCATTTTGGTGTATACCTGAATTAAAATTCCTGGGCTTACGAGTAACAGCTAAAGGAATTGAACTGTTGAGAGACCACATGATGGCGATTCGAATTTTCCCAGAATCAGCCACCAAGAAGAGGTTGTAGACCTTCACTGGCCTATGGGGATAATTCAGCAAATTCATAGAACACTTCTCGGCAATTGTAGTGCCTTTGCACAGACTCGCCAGGAAGAACCAGGTATTCACATAGACAAACGAACATCAAGAATCTTTCGAGAAGTCCAAGGCTAATAAGCTGCTCGACTCTGGCGCCCTACCAGATTTCGAGAAGCCATTCATGAATGAGTCAGATGAATCCAGCAAAGGCTTGGGAACGGTTTTGACCCAGAACATCAATGTAAAAGTGAAGGTGACAGAAGTTTTCAGCTGCATGCTTAAGTATCAAGATAAAAAGTACCACGTTTTTGAGCTGGAGGCACAAGCCACAGTCGAGCACTGGGAAACTTACAGCGCGAGCTTCAAGTTTCTGCTCATTACTGACAATACAAACCTCAACAGATCCTCTCAAAGAAGAAGTCGTCGGCATGAACAGAACTCTGGGCAGTCAGGTTACAAACCTGCGATTATGTAATCTATAGGCCAGGAAAGGAAAACGTTTTGGTGGATGCACTTTCCCGGAACCCAGCACCAAACGACTCTAGAGAGGAACTGATCGACCCTGACATCGTAGTTGAAAACGTCAAAAATTCAGGAGAAGAGTCACGCTTGTTCAAAGACCCCATTCTCCAGAACAACCAGCTCCACACTCAATAGATTCAGTCAAGGAAGCAGTTCAGGACCTCTTGGCTTTGTGGCCCTACCCATTGCTGTAGTTTAGGCAACAACCATTGATTGATATAAGGGACAATAGACAACAGGACAACTTTTCCAGAAATGACTCTCTAAAATTAGTTCAATGGAAAATGGTGACACATTTGGGAACCTAATTTTAACCTAATTTGAGCATGCTGAATCCGAATCAGTCTGGCGCCAAGTTGAATTTCTGCTCCAAAGCCCGTAATTCAAGATGGCGTCCAAAAAAGGTGACAAAAATTTTTTTTTTGCTTCTAGCATCTAAACCTTTCATCTCATTGAAAATAAACCGGTTACCGATAATGTATAGAATAAAATTTCCTTTAAAAGTTCTATTCATATTTTTCATAAAATTAACAACTTCTGACCCAAATTCGTCATTTAAGCTCTATAAGTAATTTTTCCTGATTAACATAAGACTATTCCATCATCTTAAAAGCTATAAAATGCTTTCCGAGGTGTCCTTTCCAATGTTTTGAGGGTCACCGAGTGTTTTGGAAGGGGTTCCAGGACTTGTATTACCAGAAATGTTATTTCCAACATGGCTGTAGCTGTATTAAATGGCTCTTAAGTCATTTTAATGGCAGATGTGCACTGGACGTTTTTGAGAGTGGGGGCGGGGTGCTTCCATGGAAGGGGCACATAAATTTGTTCAGCATAGGAACAGAAAATGGGTAAAGCGGCCTCTGCAAAGGGGGTTAACTCCAGGCTAGTAGGCAAACCTACTTAATTTCCAGATTATATTGTTTTTTGTTTTTTTTGTTTTTTTTAGTGCTGATAGTAGATTATGTTTTCAAGTAGACTAACAAAATTAATAAAAACGTAAATAATAAATAGTAAACGGTAACCGTTTTAGCGAATATGGCAAGAGTTTTGCCAGGATCTGCTTTTCAGTTACCTTACTAATCAGATTTGTAAAAAGACAAAAGTTCCAGTCACAAAAGCAACATTCGAAATTCAAGAAACTGTAGACAAACGCTTGAAATTAAAAGGGCTTGATCTCTCCCTGCTTTTGAGGCCTACCACGGAAAAACAACATTTCCAACATGTACAGAGATTTGATTGAATGTAACAAAACCGTGCCACACAGGTATACCCGCATTCATTGCAATAGTCCTTTATATTAACAGTCGAGAGTTGTTAAGATTGTAAAGCTGCATACCACTTCTATGGAATTAGGGAACTGATCGTAATGGTATTCGCAATAAGTTGTTAAAAAATTGCAATTGAACTACCCGACATATGCCCCCTAATGTGCCTTCTGCGCAATTCTATGGGCATGCATAAGTAAATATTCCTATGTAGCAGGCCTAATTCAAACAAGAATCACTTCCACGAAACCATCTCTATTCATGACTGTATCAGTACCTCCTGCATCACCGTGATTAACAGGAAAGAAGAAATAGTGTACCGATTCATTGCTCGTCAACCACGATGTGCCTTGGTCAGTCAAAGTGACAAATAAACAAACCAACCAAACATAAGACATTAATAGCAACAAAGCGAGCCGACCTTGGACGTTAGATGCATTCTAACACTATAGTTGAAGTTCATCAGTTAGATCCCTCCCGTCATACATCTCACTTTGAATTTCATTTTGGCTACCCCCAACTAAAAAGAAAGCTCACACATGGGGTTGGGTGAATGGCGTGCAGGCACGAATTGAACCAAACTGAATAATATAAAAGTCATCATCTTAATTTGCAAATATAGTATGTGAAAATAAAGTTTCCTATTTGTCGTTGTTTCTTCTTTAACTCCAACCAAAGTCCCCACTTGTAGGCTCCCCCCCCCCATTTTGTTAATGGCACAAGAGCACCACCTGCCCCCGTCCCTATGTGGATACCACTTCTAAGTGTTTTATTTTAAAAATTAATTCAGTAGTGTCACTGCATCTAACCAAGATTTAGTAAAACTCTTCTTTATGCAAAAATTAACAGTCAGTGAGTACATGGTTAATAGCAATAAAATATACATGATTTACATACATACATATTGGTATTCTTTGGTATACCTTTCACAGTAGTCATTGATCAGTGTCAGCGCTAATCTGCAACCTCTGGTTCATTATGGCATCACTTAAGAAATTTTAGAAAGTATACAGTATACATTTGACCTAATTCAGTATATTCAAAATCTATCGTGAACTGTTCATTCCAAGGAAAGACAGTAGACAGTGTCTCTAACCACTTTTTCTTTTGTATGTTTTTGTCAAAACCAATTCGCAATCTTTCCAACTGACCATTTGTTAAAGGAATTTTCAACCCTTGAAGGAGGGATAAATAAACTATTGTTCCATCCTTTTCGCTGCCAAAATTGGCACGGCCAAACTTGCCGAATGATTTGTCATATCCTATCGTCAACTCCTTCAGAACACTTGTGCACTCAACTTCACTATCTACATTGTCTAAGGAGTTCACTGCTGAGTAATTTTTAGGTTGCCTTTGGGAAGCATCAAACAACCCACACACCAAATGTTGAACAAACTGAATGTTTCTCTGAACATTATGCAAATTTAAAACTTTCAGCTTCATCGTGTGAACAGCCGTCACGATCGAATTGACTGAATTTACCAACGATTCTTCGTCGTAGGATATGATTATCAGCGACAACTTTTCCACTGACTGAAGTTTTGGGAGGAGGGCAAACAGTTCAGTATTGCCATGCTCATCTACCCTCAAAAGTAACTCACGAATACTCTTGTAGCCCATAAAGTTTTCAGAATACTTCATAATAAATTGTAGAAGCATAGTATCATCACACTCCAGCACTGTCACTCGAAAGAACTCCAAAGCACAGGCCATCATGTTTGCATTTGGCACAGAGTCCAAGGAAACGGTGTCTATTTCTGTAACTTGCAAGTTGTTTACCATATTAGGCGAATAAACAATAACGGTGTTGCAAAACTTTAAATGTTCCCATCGTTTATGGCTTTGTATATTTACGAGGTTAATTTCAAGAGGGCAATCAGTCAGAGAATTTAGTTCCAATCTGAGTAGTTCAGATGACTGACTTGCTTGATGAACAACTTGGTTTATAACATGTGTTTTGTTTGTCATGTCCCAGAAGCTGATAGTTAGATTCAAGTTCTGCAGTTTACCTGTTTTGATCAGTTGAGCGATTGCTTCCAAGAGTAGTTCTGCTTCCATATTTTCTTCAACTGCACAGGTGAGTGCTGTCACTGGAATAGTTTCATGAATCCCAGTGGTCACATCACCAAGCAACAAAGGTAACAGTGTATCTGTGCTAAACCCCATGTTGAAACAAACATTGGTAGCTTTGAAATGCTTGCTTAGAAGAGACATCAAACTACTCCAATTGTTCAGTATGTTATCTGCAGGTGCATAACGAAAGTCTAAGGTCAGGTCATTACATAAGATTTGAATGCAGTCTAGTTCATTTAGCTGACTTGAAAGATCTTCAATTACCAGAACCACACATTGAATTTCAAAGTTTAATGGTAACGAAGCCGCATGGGCCAGATCCCATTCGAGTGTTTTTATCTTCCCAACTTGATTGCCATAATCCAGAATTTTGGAATGGATTAAGGAAACAGAAAACCATTCTTCATAAAAACTAGGTATGGTCCAACGTGTAGGAATAAATCTTAGTAGAGCAGAGAGCAGTTCTTCTGATGGCTCACACTCAACAAGCGTAGACTCGAACGGACGAATATCGGAGTACATAAATGCATAAGGTGCTAAAGCATGAAACACAGCACATGCATTTTCCTTTAAAAGTCCACACAGGAATGGTAAGATCAGTTGCCCCGTTTCCTCACTGAAGCAGTTTTTGTGAACAGTGCGCAACTCAGAAGCAAATTCGTCTTTGAAACCACTGCTGTGAAGCAACCATAAATAAACTGCTGCTAAGAATTCGACAAACGATTTGTGAATAACTTCGTAGTATTCGTGAGTATAAAGTCCATGAACTGCGACATTTTTAACTATGAACCCCAACTGTAGAATTCTAGTGTCTCCACCACAAGCAGACAGGATTTCTTCTTCAGTAAAGATAAGTTTTCTTATTTGAATACTACACAGAGCTAACTTACCAAATTTCTTTAACAATTCTAGTTGAAATGCAGCATTCATGCTCTTGGCACTGAATATGTCACCATCGTGCGTTGCACCATCTTTGTACGAAGTCCTCTTAATGACAAAGTTAAATATGGCTTTGTACAAGTCTGTTTTTGTTTTGGGCGCTGGTATCTCACGATTTTCTGCAAGAAGTACAATCAGCAGTAGAAACAAGGGACATTCAACAATATCTTCTCGAAGATCGGGTATAAGATTAGTGATTCTGTTGTAATTATCTTGCCATTCTGAATCACCACATTCAGGAAAACATTTCTTTAGGAAATACGATTGTTGGGAACGTGTAATTCCTTTAATAGTTATTTGTTTTCGCCAATAAACATTCATGAAATCGTACTGTGAGAAAGGATTTGTAGGATCCTTAGTCAGGGAAAAGTATCCTTTTCTTGAAGTCATAACTACGGTCATCCTTGGGTAAACTGTACACTCCATAATTGGGAGAAGCCAGTGAATTTTATTCTCAGACAATTCATCAAATCCATCTAAGATAAGCAATACCTTTTCTGAATTTTCAGCAATAACTTTGCGAACAGTACTCATTGCCATATCACCTACTTTCCCGAGTTGTACAATACTTTCTTCCAAAGGAGATGTTAGGCTTCGTAACTGTAGCAGGAAAACCAAATCGAACCTGCGTAAATAATCCGTATTTCTAGCCCAGTCAAATGCAATCTTCATTGACAATGTGCTTTTGCCGTAACCAGGATTTCCTTCAATAAGAATTCTGTATGGGTGCGAACCGGCTACAGGTTCAAAAATATCACTCAACTCTAAGGGGCCAACACTGCATGCCTCAATAGAGTCTCCTTCGTCCATTTCAAGCTGAACATAATACTTCTCTATTGTTAAGAAGAGCTTCTTAAACCATGGCATATGGGGCATCTGAATGTTTATGTATTTCGACTTCAGCATTTCTTTCATATCAAGTTTTGCATCTGAAACAATAAAAGTTTAAACAATTTTAATTTTCATGTGTAAATGTATTGCGAATTTAGAGAAATGACTGGAGGGGGGGGGGAGGGTAAAAACGTTTCTTTTTACAGAATGTTACATAGCCTCCCTAACAACACTTGATGACTTTTAGACGTCTATTGGACGTCCAGAACGTCCAAAAATATCAGGTCCAAATTAGGTCCAATTGGACCAAAAAAGACGTTTAATACAGGTTCAGCGGACTAGACATGATGTGGGGTCCGGAGGTCTACAAGACATCAAGCTGTTGTTCACTTAAGACAAGTTTTTGACCCGATCTGGACCTTTTTGGGACATTAGCTCAAAATGTATTTCTTTGTTACCAATACCAAAGTTTATTTCTTTGTTAGTTAATGTGCTAATGTCACGCTTTCTTAACAACTAGAAGGAGTCAAACATACCAATAGTATTCTTCGATTTTATTTCTTCGTGTTTACTTCATTGACTTCTTCATAGATGTTTTGTTTTGTAGATCTTATTGATTTCTTAATTAGCTATTAAAGCTTGTGATGAAATAAACTGCCTAATAGGTTTTAAATACTTAATCGGAAGTTGATTACTTAGCATGAAGCAATTATTTTTGTAATTTGGGCATTAAATAGAATATTATGGCTAAGGTGCAGCACTATCATTGTTACCACTATAACCAATTATTTACTGGATTGTACTTTTTCTTTTCAATTCATCACGTCATAGACGAGTTAAAGATGTGCTGGACCAAGATCGGATATCAGAAGGATGACCACAAATGGACAATGCATTTCGTACATCCATCAGACGTCTTCTGGGCATCTCATACAGGACCTTATTAAAATTGGACGTTTTAGACCACTAATGGATATCTATGGACTGGTACGTTAAAAGGTAATTTTGGAAATTTTCATTTATCTCAATAATCGTTGGCCTATTTTACACTCCTAAATGAAGACGCATGCTTGACATTGGTTGCATGGAGGATTTCACGCAATTAAAGCACATTTATTTCACAATTCACGTAATTTTTGGTTTGCTTTTCTCATTAACAGATGGCATTGACTCATCTGCCCAACTTTTTCTTTTCACCTAAATAACAGTTTTACTTTATTTATCGAAAATTTGCTCATTTGAAAATAAAAGGGAGACACGAACGTGTGCGAATTACTTCTTGGCCATTAGGTAGAAAGAAAGAGTTGAGCAGTAGAATTACTGTTTATTCAAAAGTGAATAAAACAAGACGTGAATTTTAATAAAATTGTCTATCCAATGGATATCAACCAGTCTTTGTGTGTCTGGGAACATAGACGAAGAATGAAAATTGAGATTTAAAATTGAAAATTACTAAAGTTGCCCTTGAAACCAAAAAGCCAATTTTTATTAATTTTCACTTTATTAGAAGTGTAATATAAGGCATTTACATAGGCTAAAAATTTGTTCTCCAAAACAAAGTTTGATCATTGGTTCTGTATTGCTATGGTTACCTGTAATATCATCTTGTTTTTCTTTGACTTCACTTGTTGGTTGAAAGTAATTATTGATATCACCTTCAACACGCAAAGTTCCTGTGTTGGTGCCTATGCAGTCCTTATGAGATATATCAACATGTTGTTCTGCAAAACAAATTTTTTTAATGTAATTAACACTAAATAGGAAAACATGAAACTACTTGAATAAGACAAGAAGTTGGCAATTTCACTTAGTGCTGTCTAACACTATAATGGTAGGCAATTTTTACTTTAGTATTTCTTTCTTTCATTGGTGACACTGGGAATGAATTAATAAATAAATTTATATATAAATCATAAGTTAAGCTTTAAAAAATTGCTGGACTTTTCATCGTTGTTAGTGCCTAATAGTCGTGTACTTGCGCCAGGGTACTTTTTTTCAATGGCTGATCGACACTCCGTTACTAATTCTAGACAGGAGCATATTTATGCGGCCTTATTTTTTATTTTTTGTATATGTACATTTTTGTTGTTTATTTTCGTATAAGGCCTGCGACGTCATACATTTCGGGTGAGGCACCGTCACCACTTCACCATTCGCCATGTGCTCTCTAGATCTTTGTTTATTGTAATACTTTTGCATTCTCCACTTGAAAAAGAATCACTTCCCTGTAAACTTTTACATAAGTTTACTTAAAATTGCAAAGGAAAAGTAACATTCAATAAAACTGCACACTCTTTACTACTTTTTGACCTTAATGCTGTGTAACGGAACCTTAGGATGGGGAGTGGGTGGATGATCCATTTAGGAATTAAAAAATAAAAAATAAACATCTTAAGGGTTGTAAACTGTTCTCCCATCTTCACTTCCCTTCCTCCCCCGTTTGCCAACCATAGCGTCTGCGCTATTTTGTTTACCTTTACACCACTGGTGCCTAAACAGGAAAGTATCTGTACATACATCTGTTTTTGTTTCCTCTGTGTTTATGCCTAAAGAGGAAAGAGACCTGTATAGACATTAGTTTTCTTTTCATCTTTGTTTGCACCTGAACGTGAATGAGACGAGACCTGTACAGACATCTATTTTCTTTTCCTCTTTGTTTGTACCTAAACAGAAAAAAGATGTGCAAACACCACTTTTCGTTTTACCTTTCTTTGTGATTACACCGGAGTAAGACGTATAACCATTAGCTTTTCTTTCCCTTTCCTTTTCTTTTCATTTTTTTGCAAGTTTACATTTTTTCTTTGTGCTAAAACAGGAAAAAGATGTGTGCAAACACCAGCTTTCTTTTCCCCTTCTTTGTGTTTAAAAGGAAAAAGACCTGTGAAAACATCAGCTTTCTTTCTCTTTCTTGTGCTTGAACAGGAAAAGAACTGTGCAAATACCATTTTTGTTTTCCCCTTTCTTTACACTAAACACGGAAAAGACCTGTGCAAAAACCAGATTTCTTTACCCATTTCTTTTATGGTCAAAAGGAAAAAGACCTGTGTAGACATTCATCTTTCTTTGTACTGAACGGTAAAAATACTTGTGTAAACACCAGCTCGCTTTCCGTTTTCTTTGTGCTTTCTCTTTCCTTTTCTTTTCCTCTTTCTTTGTACGTTTCCCGTTTTCTGTGCCTCTGCAAAAGATCTCTGCAAACATCAGCTAACTTTTCGTCTTTCTTTGTGCTTAAAAGGAAAAATACCACTGCAAACATCAGCTTTCTTTCTTATTTCTCTGTGCTTGAATAGGAAAATACCTGTGCAAACATCAGCTTTGTTTGCCTCCTTTTTTGTGCTTAAAAGACAAAAGACCGGTAAAGACATCATCTTTCTTTCCTCTTTGTTTGTACTAAACAGGAAATATACTTGTGCAATCACATCCTTTTTTTCCTTTGTACTTTCTCTTTCCTTTTATTTTCCTTTTTCTTTGTATGTTTCCCTTTTTCTTTGTGCTTTTCCCTTTTTTTGTGCTTAACAGAAAAAGACCTCTACAAACATTATTTTCCTCTTTCGTTATGCTTAAACAGGAAAAAGACCTGTGCAAACACCAACTTTCTTCCCTTTTCCATATGCGAAACATGGAAAAGACCTGAGCAAACACCAGCTTTGTTTTCCATTTTCTTTGTGCTTAAAAGGAAAAAGATCTGTGCAAACACCAGCTTTCTTTCCCTTTTTCTTTGAACATTTACTTTTTTCTTTGTTGTTGTTCCTTTTTGTGCTTAACAAAAAAAAAAACTCTACAACCATCAGCTTTCTTTTCCTCTTTCTTTGTACTTAAACAGGAAAAAAAGACGTTTGTACACACTAGCTTTCGTTTACCCTTTCTTTGTGCCTGAACATGAAAAAAGAACTGTGCAAACAACAGCTTTGTTTTCCCATTCTTTATGCTAAACTGAAAACGACCTGGAAAAACACTAGGTATATCTCCCCCCCCCCCCCTTCTTTGCACTTTAACTGGAAAGAGACTTGTGCAAACACCAAATTTCTGTTTGTCTTTCTTTGTCCTTAAAGTAGAAAAAAAAGCCCTTTACAAACATCAGCTTTGTTTGCCTCTTTGTTTATGCCTGTACTTTTCCTAAGCACAGCCTGTACGTAAATGCACTTTACTTCTCGTCTTCCATGGTGTGAAACACGGTAACACTCTCTGGTATTTAAATTGCTATGCCTTGCATACTAAAAATTAACTTGGCGATTTTTATATTTTTGAACAAAGTTTTCACTTTAGACCGTTTTTGGTGTCAACAACTTCCCTTCAAATTTTCAAAAAAGTGATACTTACGTTCGTTTTTAGTTTGTTTCTTGCGAAAACACGAGTTCTTGGCCCCCATCTCTAATGGATAAATTGTCGGCTCCCTGCAAGGATTTAAACATTTTTCATTAGAAATTATGAGATAGTAATCATAACTAAAACAGCAGTTGCGTTGAAATAATCTAAATTTATAATTAATTAAAAGCATTTCACTGATATTTTTTAATCACACTTCTTAAACAATCAATATTTGTAACTTTCTTCGTATAAAAAGCTACATTCAAGCTCCAGCATCATTCCATTTAAATTTGGCATTACTGAGATGTTTTGTCGATGTGAATTTACCATACCTGATATTAGGCCGCAAAAATAAATACCTTGGTTATGTAATAGAAGTCGCTATTTTAAGACTTGGTGGCAGCCAGGCTGGTCTGAGTGCTCACCATTTTCTGGAGTTAATGTGTAGACACAAGTGGTTTAGCTTGCTGTTGGACCCATATTAACAAACCAGGTTTCAATCACCTTAATTGGGTTTATGTTAGGAACCATCATCCTCTTAAATTTTGTCTAATTTCAGGATAGTGAAATAGCGGTCTCCATGTGCAGTTTTATTAAAAACAGTGTTAGCGAGATGGTGTTTTCAGTAACTAACTGTCCTTTTCTGAAGGATATTTTTATATATTAAAATACAATTAATGCATGTTTAAATCTGGTGTTGATGTCTGTTGATTAAGGTAAACAGTTACCAGTGAAATCTAAGCACATTTCGATTTAAGGTTCTAAAGCAATGGTATTTGCTTTGACTTTACACAAACGTTTTCAGTGGTCTCTGTAAACAGTGTATTGATTTACTAACGAGTCGCTGGTAATTTAAATATCTCAACTGAAGCAATGTTTAATGTGAAATGAAGAAGAAATGAAAGGTTAACCATCTACTACATGTATTAACCAGGTAGCTTTTTTTATGGGAACTGGTGTCAGTTGTAGGATTGTCATTCTCTTGGTCTGGAGATGACGATGCTAAACACTAGGCTGTACTTGCTCACTTTGCTCAGGTTTCCCATGCACAAAGCTCGTACTGCATCTTTTGGGCTCTGTCTTTTGATCGAGAAGTGGTACGATGCCGATTGGATGACTTTTGCGATGAGGGAAAGAGCATCACTGTAATTGTGACTATCTTTTTAGGGATAAGTTCTCCCTTGTATTTGTGTATATTTCCACAATGTTATAAATTTTATTAGTGGTAAGAATCATTAGATTCCCATGTTATAAAATATAAAAGTTTGCACCAAGTTTCCAAGTTCCAAGACGTGATCGGGAAATGACGATCATTTAACATTATGGAGAGATCAGTATTAAGGCAATGGCACTGGCAGAGCTTGCTTAAAAGCCAAGTGACACAATCACTTCCTTTTGATGATGGAAGAAGTCGAGCATACCTGTAAAAGAGCGTCACATGATCACACAAACAGGAAGTTTAGAATTTTGCCCAACTTGGCCTAACAAAGTGCGGATGTGCAGTTGTCGTCGCCGTGGTCTGCGTTACGGCACTTTGGAGTCGACTTACTCGCATAAATTTAGCTAGCTCAAGCTTTTCTCTTCACCTCTCTCTCTCTGTTTACCTGGATGTGGGATGCTATGCGTGTCTGCAAGGCACTAATCCATATTAATAAACAAAAATGGAACGTTGAATGTTTAGAGTAAGGGTCTAAAAGTCAAAACCTAGAAGGAACACGGACAAGCTTTGGCAGTCAGGGTATAGGTTTAAAATTTTGTCAGTAAGAGGCTGGTAAGCATTAGACCCTTACTACCTGGTGGTTATCTTAGTTCTATTCTATTTGGACAGAACGTGTGTATGAACGGTTGTAGGAGGTATTCTTTGTTCTTAGAATATTGTTATGGAACTTTAATAATACAACTTTCTTGTGATGTTTGGCATTTTGTCTTTTGATGGTTTATAATTTTTTATTATATTTTGTAGATTTATGGTAGAGGATAACGAATAATGCTCTCTGCTGCGAATATGCTGTCATGTTACTAAATCGAAAAATAATTTTCAACATAAAGCAAAGCAGGAAACGTTTACCATAGTATACCACTGGATCATCACATGGGTCTTTGTGGCTAGGATCTACAGTTTTTCGTCAAAATGTATTTATTGCTGGCCAAAAGAATCTAATGCTTACTAGCCTCTTACTGACAAAATTGTACACCTAGACCCTGACTGTCAAAACTTGTCCGTGTTCCTTCTATGTATTGAATTTTAGACCCTTACTCTAAACATTTAACGTTCCTTTTTTTAAAGTTAGTTCGTGTTACGTTTAGAATTGCAGCTAAACTGTAAAACAGTGCAGTTGACGGTCAAAGTTGAGAGTTTAACACAGAGAGTCAGAGACCCTAGGCTGACCCTTACATAGAAACAAATCCTTTAATCTCCAGTCTACGTCTTGCAGCTGGCGTTTGCTAATTGGCATTGTTGCGTAATAACAATGTTTAAAACAATGTAAAACCATCAATCTGGTCGTTTAGAGTTCCATAACCCCAGAACCACTTGACCAATTAGAAGAGGTCTTATAGAAAGGACACATCTAGAGAGCAATGCCTGTAAAATGAGCTAAGAACCAGCTTTATAGGACAAACGGTTTGACCTGCAGAGAGGAAAGACGAAAGGTACATCCCCAGAAGAACAAGAACAAGAAGTTGTCTATTTGGCCCCTCTCTGTATCTCGGGTTTGGCTCGACCAAATTTCACAAGTTTTGGACTGTAGACAGGCCTTGACTAGTCAAGGCTAGATTCCAAATTTGGTTTAAAGATGTTTACTTTTGACAGAGTTATAGGCTCTCAAAGTTGAGAATTTAACACAGAGATCCTAAGTCGACCCTTACTAACACTGGCGATAGTGTTAATATCGCATCGGTGGCTGGCCCTGTATGGGGGAAATCAAAGCAAAGTCGTGAGTGTAGGGCTCTTTGAAGAAAAACTGTTAGGTATGTAGAAACCAGAGACTGATCAATAAGGGGTTGTTTTACATAGTGTTACAATTTAGTCTTTATCTCGTGGGACATTAACCCCTTTCCCGAAGTCGGGTGAGACAACGTTACTGTGAAATCTTGCTAAAAAATTAATTTATTTTGCTTGTGTAATTTCTGGATAGAAACGATCTTGATGAAATTTATGATGCTTTTCAACTGGAGAATGTATTACCTTCTGCAACTAGAGTCTCGATGAGCTACGTTTAATGCTGCTGCTTAAATAATGAACTCATGTTTATTTTCGTTGTACTCTAAGTAACGAGACAGTAACTGGTGACAGCAACCAGTAAGAGATTGCCTCTCGCTCCCAAGCCAAACGAGTGCCCCTACAGCCATATTGGGGGGGGGGGGGTCTACAACAACCGTAATGTAGAGCTGGGATGTAGTAAACGCGTCTCAAAGGCACATCACCCTTCGCTGATGTGTTTCATCATTTGTCGATGATTTTGAAGTCCAGTCCAGGACCGGAACTTTACAGACACCTTTTTGCCGTTGTACTTTGCAGCGAAGAGGCCGACGCCATTTGTGGACCAGATACAAGCACGAAATTTTGGAATGAAACAATCGAGTACAGGCTTTCAAATGTTCAAGGACTGAGAAAAGTGAACAAGTGACAACGAAAATTCGTGAAGAATCCGAAAAATGAAACAGGAAGGCACAACGGGGTCACCGGCACCTTAAACCGGTTTCAGGTAAGTGTGGCTAAGAGTGATAAGATGATTTTCTAGCCAAAAAGTGTTTCTTTTGTGGATGAGTATATTCGTTTTTTGTGTATATTTGTTTTTTGTGGTCATTTTTATTTGTTAAAAACTAAGCGCAAAAAACAGCAAGGGCAAGCTACGCTGGGAAAAATTTGGTATTCTTGGTAAGTCACATTGAATCCAGGAACGAGAATTTAACCAAGTTTTGTTGAATTTTTCAGTGGTTAGAATTTTACCGGGCCAAAAATAGGGTTAACTTTTTTCTACCAAACATTTGAGGTAATGTAATTTTTTCCAAAGCAAATACAATTTTTGCTCAAATAAATTTTGTGCTTTAATAGCGAGGAAGACTGTACGTTAAAAAAATCTTTGTATAGTAGATTCTTGTATTGGCCGTTTTCTTTTATTTTCTTTTCATTATTGTGTCATAAACTAATAACCCCAAGATGCAACAGGGGTGGCAAAACTAGTTGAGAAGGCACTCCAAGTATGGACTCAAAGCAAGTTTGCAGTGAAGAAGCCTTACAAGAAAGCAACGTTAAAGGCGGTTTGGCATCAAACGAAAGTTTGCAGCATCCACTGCTATGTAGTTCTCTCTAGCGCTTTCTCACAGCAAACAAAGGAATGCACAAAGAAATATCTTTTAACACAACAAAAAAGCCGCATGCCTCTTTAATTTTAGAATAAAAATTTGATACGTCCTCGTGCACCTGGAAGCAAGCTGTACAGATTAACGATATTACTGACACTAGGTGGCGCCACGGTAGAATATAAAGAATCGACCGTGGCGTCATCTAGTGACAATAATATTGTTAATCGTTAATGCTTCCTCCAATGAATTACGAGGACGTCCCAAATTTCCACTCAATAATTAAGGAGGGATGCGGCTCGTTTATAGCATTAACAGAACTTTCTTAGCGCTCATTTGTTTGCTGTAAGCAAGTGCTAACCACAACTTGATGGTGCTAGATGCTGAAGACTTTCATTTGGTGTCAGCCCGCCTTTAAGTCAACATCGCTAGTCACTATCCAAAATACTTTAGATGCAGATTTGCTAAATTCGTTAGATTTATTTGACTTACGCCTACAAGGGAGGCCAAAGAGGTTAAGGAAAGCCTAAAAGAGACTAATCGTCTTAAATCGTTGGAATTGAAAACGAAAAGTTTCGTCTTGCTTAGCTAACTTTCTATTCAAGAACAGGAATTAATGTTAAAGGAAAAGAAGAGTTAGAATCTCAAAGTTTGCAAGAAAGACTTAAGGTTAAATCAGCATGAAACTGAAACCAGCGAAAAAGAGCTTGAAACTCGTAGACAGCTTGAAGATGAAACCATGCAAAGAGTTGGAATCACAATGTTTCCACGAAATCGATTTATGGTTGAAGCAGCCGGAAACTGAAACCATGCAATGACTTAGAATCTCAACGTTTGCAAGAAGAAGTCGAGTTAAGGTTGAAACAGCTTGAACTGTAACCAGAGAAAAAGAGCTTGAAGCTCGTAGACAGCTTGAAGATGAAACCATGCAAAGAGTTGGAATCTCAACGTTTGCACGAAATCGATTTATGGTTGAAGCAGCCGGAAACTGAAACCATGCAAAGACTTAGAATCTCAACGTTTGCAAGAAGAAGTCGAGTTAAGGTTGAAACAGCTTGAACTGAAACCAGAGAAGAAGAGCTTGAAGCGCGTAGACAGCTTGAAGATGAAACCATGCAAAGAGTTAAAATCTCAACGTTTGCAAGAAAAGCAAGGGTTAAAATTAGGAGAAACTGAAAATAAAAAAAAAAGAGTTAAGGTTAAAACAGCTAGAAGTTGAAACCCAGCTCGAACTTAAATGGTTAGAGAGAGAAAAGACTCCTAATGTTACAACTATCCAGGGTAGGCCTAAAAGTGTAAGTAAACTTATGTCTAAATGGTGTGAAGATCCAGACATTAGTGAATATCTTACTCAGTTCAAGAAGACAGCCTGGCAGGCTAGACTCACTGAACAAGAATGGACTTTATAGAGTTACTTGCTCATAGGCTACGTCTTTCTCAAGTACATGTGCAGGTTGTAGACGATATCTTAAAGCAATTCAACCTAACTCCTGACGTTGTGTGCATCAAGTTTAGAAGCTACTCCAAACCCCCAAACCATTCCTGTAAAGTAAAAATACGCCTTCCATTGACGCACTCAGCTCAATCATTGGCATTAATTAGCCAAGTTCACAGAAAAAGAAAGGGTAATTAATCAACTTAGATATTGGCTTCAAGACAAAACCGGTTTTAGGGACAGCCTGTAGAAACGGCTGCTAATCATGCAGACGAATAAGTTTCAAAAAGGTTGGTCTAAGCCAAAAAAAAGGGGAACAAAAACGCTCCAGTATAGAGTTGTTAGAGTGACTGATGCTTCAAAATAGTGATAGCTCAACCAAAAATGGGGCTAAAAGGGAAATGAGGCCCAACTTAAGAAAACTGGCAATATTAAACCAAGGGAAGTAAGCAAACATGACACAGATAGCGAAGACGTTAGTATCTGGACGTTAGTATTGTTAAGCCATAAAATGGCAACAATAAACGTAAACAAGATGCACTAACACTGCATTAGTAATTCGATGTGTCGTATGGTAGAACAAAAAAAATCTGTATTTGACGTAAGAAGTTGGAACGGCAGACATACCAACAGGACACTTAAAATATCTGAATGCATGGTGTACTGAAGAATATCTACTATATATTGCACATTATATTAAAAAAAATTGTCTCGTAACTTTTGCTACTACGATACGGCAAATGAGCCAAAATCTTGTGTGCGACGATGCAATCACTGACCAGATAAGTTTTCATCGGACACTGAGATTGGTATTCTTACAAAAAACAAACTGAAAGCTTCGTTGTTGTACACCGTGTACAGTTTCCCGTACCGGTTGTTCTTGTTCATCAGACTTTTACATTTTTTAAATCTTCGAACACCATATTTCATAAATTTAGCAGTAATTTGGTGGGGGGGATTGGAGAAATCATATTGCGCTGAGGGTACGTCAGGTTGACTACTTTAAATTTATTTTCACGTTTTAGGTGTATTAACAAAAGTTAAAATATTCACAAGAAAATTGTGACAAAGTCCACATTGAATATAACACTGCAATTTCATGTGGCCAATTTTTGTTAGGCTACTCAATACAAAGTACTTGTTTTACTAGCGTTTTATAATTATCTTTATTATTATTATTTGTAATTTTAAATCTGTGGTTAAAACTAATGTCGAACCAATAAAACTTACATGAGTCTTCCTGTTACGGATTTTAAAAAAATCTGAAAGTCAGAGGCCATTAGGAATATCCCGTCCTTCCCTCCCTCTGGCCAGTCCGCCACTGTGAAAACAGGACATCATTCGCTTTGCTCACTCGTTCAATAGGAAACAACACCACAAATACGCGTAATAAAATACTGTAATATATCGCACCCGAAAAGCAGCGAGGATGGCGCAGTAATTAACAGCAGAAGTCTTATACGAGCATCGCATTCATTGTAGCGTCCAGATTCAATCATAGAAATTCGGTGTATCATCCAGATCACCGCAAAGGTAAGTGATGACTCGCTTTGTGTTGTTCTGCGCCATACGAGATAAGCCATCTCGACGTACACGATAGCCTCTAACCGACCGCAATGTTGAAGAGCTGACTTGCCGAAATACGCAGTTACACGCTGCAATTTTTGGTATGATGGACGTTGCGCACACACCTTTACGCTGAGGAAGCGCTGACGTCAGCCACTGATCGTGTACTATTTGACGACTGTTTTTCGCTCAGAGACCTTTTTAGAGGTTAGCGAACTAAAACCGGCCTAACTAAATTAACTAGCATAATACCTTGTGTGCTGGCGCACTGCAATTCACCAACCCGCATACTTGAATTTCGTCGAATCAGAATTGAACAAATGTGTCTGGTTTTTGAGGAGATATCGTTGACGTAAATCGGCTACCCCCGTTTTTTGGCCACAACCGCATTAATCGACGTGTGACACGTCGAATTAAAAAATGTTTTAAATGCTCATCTTACGTTCATCTACTTAACTCGCCTGAACAGGTTAATGCTTGTGTTAGTGTTAAAAATAAACCCAACGAAGTTTTATGTAACCAAATTATTACATGCAGGAATACTGCCAAAAAAATGGCCCAAGTTGAAGGAAGTTTATCTTGTGTACAATTGGTTAAGCAAAAACCCGGTCAAACTGAATCAGGTAAACCCAGTAAATTTTCTGAAAGCGGTTGCTTCTGTGTATGGTGGTATTAGCAATTTTGGTAATTTTTTATGGCAAGTTTTCTGGGGGTGAAATCACTTAAGCTGGGTTAAGCTGGGTTAAGCTGGGTTTGTAAACCTATCACGATAAGCAGGTTTTAAAAATCACACAAACTGAAACGAGAGTGGAAGAAGCGCGTGAGTTGCTAACGTCTCATGGCGAGAGAACAACTGAGTGCTCGATCGGGTAGCCACAAGGTGCACCCACCTGTAAAATGTAAATCAACTTTTCCCCAAAGGGATAAAGTTCCTGACTTTAAAAACCGGGGCTGAAATTTGACAGCAGGCAGCCAGCCCTAAGTTTTCAAATTTAAGTCTCTTCCAGACTCGAGTTCATTTAAGATCCCACCAGCCAATGGTCAGCTGTCAAAAGCCCAGGCTTCGCAGAAAGGGATTATTTTTTTATTGATAAACTTCGTACAGGAAGTTTGAAGTTTAATGACTTACAAAATCGAGACTCTTGTTAATTGGTTTCAGAATTTAAAAATTTAAGCCTTCTCATGTTACTAAGTTGAAGGTTCGACTTTAAGAAACCCTCGTTTGTAATAGTTGTAATATTGCTTTAAATTTTACATTAGTTTAAATTTTGTCGAAATATGCTTGAAAATGAAAGTGAATTAAAATTTGCTTTAAGGTTCTCTTAGTTTCTTTAGTTTTTGTAAGTTGTGAGTGCATCACAAGGAACCCTCGCCTACTCCAACTCCCGTTTTCGACCATCACACCAAAACTTTAAATTTCTTTGATTAGAAGATATACTTTGTAGAAAGGCAATGTTTTTAAGACTGAGCCAATCCCCAGGCCAGTAACTTCTTTAGGGTTGTACGAAGATGCTTCTCTGAAATAAAAACGTCCTGCCTACCTCCGAGAGGTAAAGGCAAACTGGGGAGTTTTGTAGAGTTCGTACCCTCGTCACACAAAAAACACTACCTCGTAGCTATATGGGTTAAGCCATGTTCTTGCGCATTATAGAGTCTAAATACTCCCCTGTTTTGTTATTTTTCAACTTAAAAAAAGTAGATACATTGTAGCTACATGGTTAAGCAATGCCCTTGTGTGTTATGCGTCTAAACACTCCTATGTTTTGGGATATACCTATAAACCTTCCAGCTTGAAGTAGGCTAGAATCCACATTGTGTACTAATGCCCCCTAACAAGGGTAAGCGGAAAAAATATCCCGGGAAAAAATATCGCCGGGATACATATCCCGGTATAAATATCCCCTGGAATAAATATCCCCGGTAAAAATATCCCCGGAAAAAATATCCCCGAAAAAAATAAAACATGAATTTGGGGCAATATTAAAAGCAATTATACCATTGTCATGTAGTAAAAATACATCTGATAGTGGACCTCTGTCTGTACTCCATTCCCCTAACAAAAAAATAAGGAAAGTGGTAAGGAGTGAAACCTACCTCTCTAATAACTACTTCGAGTAATAAACGTGATAGGTCTATTAGTGGCATACGCAGGAAAATATTTAGAGAGCAGCCCACTCGATACCCCCCTCCCGCCCTACCGCCCGGCGGCGTACCATCTTTTCCAATGAACACGAACGTCTGTTTAAAGAATAAAATAAAACAAATTAATGTTAATGCCAAGAAAATTTAAGTTGAAGGGGAATAAACTAGCACGGCGGGGGAAGGGGAATCATGGGTTTACGTCCCCCACCCCCATCCTCCCATACCGGAGGCGTACGTGTTTGGAGACTTTAGGGGCATGTCCGTCCTCCATTTTGGTACCTTAGGAACGTTCTCAAAACAAAACAAAAAAGTTAAACACTAACATATCAGAAACTTCTCCTGCCTCGTATGACATCGGTATTAGTGAGTTAGTCCATTAATTAATATTCAACAACTTCCCCGCCCCTACACCCCTTAAAGTGACACTATCACAGATTTAAAGTGGGCAAAATCTGGCAACATTTAGCGCTGTGCAGTACTATCTAGCACTATCTAGCACTTGCGTGCATTAAGCGGAGGATTGCACTACGGCATTTCTTTTAATGAAACAGACAAGCCACGACCTCCTTAATTATGGAGTGACAATTTGGTACGTCCTTGTGCACCTGGGAGCGTACTATACACGTTAAAATATCACTGCCGCCAGATGGCGCCACGGTATTATCGTTTCCCTTTCAATCGGTGATAGTGCCACTTTAATGTCGTCCATTCCACGGAGGTACTGTGGTAGTGTCCGTAAAACGCATGCTGCGGTAGGGGTATCCGTAAATCGTGTTATGGTAGAGGAGTCCGCAGAATTAAATCGTACGACCAATAAATGACTGCAGGGGATATTTTTTCCGGGGATATTTTTTCCGGGGATATTTTTTCCGGGGATATTTATACTGGGATATTTTTACCGGGGATATTTTTTCCGGGGATATTTTTTCCTAGATTCCCTAACAAGCCATACTATTAGAGTAGTATATTGGTATCATTCTTAATTTGCACCGTTTGAACTTGTTAAATGTTAACTTTTTTGTCCAGCAGTCTTCCGATTTTGTTTGGTATTTGTTTAGGGCCCAGTGCAACCCGGGTTCTAAAACACTTACTTGTGAAAGTAGTCTTTTCCATGTTAATTTGTTTTGTATAGTCACTTGGAAAGTTACGTGTAGCTGAGTAGCTCAGCATTGATCGGTGATACTCTTTGTTGCACTTACATTTTTTCGTTGCAGTTCCGATTACGGAATTCATTGGAATCCCGGAAGTCAGATGCGTAGTGGGGGCGTGTAATGGATATCGCTATTTGAAGACTTGGTGCTGGCCAGTTTCTGGAATTAAAACTGCTTGCCAGTTTCCGGAATTATTGTGTAGACATAAGTGGTTTAGCTTGCTGCTGGAACCGCATTAACAAACCAGGTTAAATCACCTTAACTGTTTAAATGTTGGGACCCTCCCCCCTAAATTTGGGCTAATGTAAGGATAGCAAAATAAACATTGTTTCAGAGATGGTGTTTTCAGCAAGGTACTGATCTTGTCTGAACGATATTTTTATGTACTATAGTTTGTTCCACGTTATGTTTTCAGAAAACTGACTGTATGATGCAACGTTACTTTGCACCATGTCTGCAAAAACATGTGAATATCACACTTGTAGAGTCTATACAGTTAGTGTTACAGTCTACGAGTGGAATATTTACGTGTTTTTTGTACTCATAGTGTCAGGAAACAGTCAGTTTTCTGAAAGCAAAATGTGGAACAAACTATAATATACAATAATGCATGTTTAATTTGGTGTTGATTTGCATTGATTAAGGTAAACAATTGTTGGTGGGATTTAAGGTTTTAAAGCAATTGTCTTTGTTTTGAGTTAATTGAAATTTATACAAATGTTGTCAGTGGTCTCTGTAAAGTGTACTGGTTTATTAACGATTTGCTAATAATTTAAACTAGCTGTCCCCCCGGCGCACCTGAGCGAAATACTGTAGTGGGCAGTATGGAATAAAAAGGGCGCCGACTGCCCCCTGCCTTCTTCTCCGGACTCCCCTGCGGCCCACCACTTACATTCTGCCATAGTCTGGTCAGATTTCCTCCATTCCCCCTTTACCGTTACACACCGCCTGCCCCCCCCCCCCTCCCCCGGGACGCGGATTCCCCTATTGTGTGGTCTGAATATCCCCATCCCTGCTTCCCCTCCCGTGCATAATAATGATGAATTTGCTTGCCCAACCTAAGCGTATTATATATATAGATATCTCAATTGAGGCACTTTAAATCCATGCAACGGACATTGCCTAAGGCATTGCCGTAGTTATGACGATCATTTTAGGGATCCTTGCTTTTGTGTATTTCCATACGGTTTTATATTTTGTTAGTGCTAAGAATCATTAGATTTCCATGGTATAAAATACAAAAGTTTGCACCAAGTTTCCAAGTTCCAAACCGCGATAGGGAAATAACGATCATTTAGCATTGTGGAGGCGCTGGTTGGTGGGTGGAGCTTGCTTAGAATCAAGTGATGCTATTACTTTTTCTTGATTTTTGTAGGAGTCAAGGTGGATAATTTTTGAAGTTTGAAGTTTGAAAGGTGTGAAACATGACCCAATTTCCAAGGTTGTGAACTAATGTGTGGACTGTACACCCTAATAAGTAATAGTTATTGGTTAAAATCGAGCGGTTATTGATTTTTAACCAACGGGTGCGATTATTGGCCGGCTCGAGTATGCAAATAGGTCGAGGGCGGAGCCCGAGACCATTTGCATACGAGAACCGGACAATAATCGCACCCGTTGGTTAAAAATCGATAACCGATCGATTTCAAACAATAACTTATTTAAATCACGGTTGGGACGTCAAGCTAATTCTTATTTAATTAAAACGTTTTGTGTTTGTGAAAATTGCTTCAAGAAATACGGTAATACCTTATGTCAAATCAGTGAAGGTCATTCCATTTTAATTTGTGGAGGGGGAGTGGGTGTTGGACGATTCCTTTGGCAGGTAGGCAGACTGTAGGCTACGCTCAAGTTTCTGGAAGGTGGGTGGGAGTTAGACGACGCGTCGTTTCGCAAAGTTTAGCTTGTAAGCTAGCTCGCTCGCTCTGTTCGGAAAGAATAAACTTCGATATGTGATGAAGCAGGGATAGAAGGACATTGTGCCGACATTCTCGCAAGGTAAGTAATTATTTTTGTTCGTTTGTAGTTTGAGAACTGTTTCAGATCTCCAGTAATACCCTAATAGGTGAATCGGTAGGAATGAAGGTCATTCCATTTTAGGTTGTGGAGGGGGGGGGGGGAGAGAAGAGTTAGACGGAGGGAATAAACTTGGAATTGGCCAGCCAGACATGTGAGCGTTAGCAGGTAAAGGATTTCATTTGGGATATCCCGGCAAGTTAAGTAATTCCGTTTGTACGTTTTCATAGCGTTACGGTTTTAACGCTGTATAATTTTGGTTGTGGTGTGTGCGTTCCCATCGCGTGATCCGAAAGTGTCAAAAGTGTTGAGTTATCGACAAAAGTGTGGATTATCGGTAAAAGTGTGGGGTAACTTGATAACCCACACTTTTTGCGATGACGCACACTTCCGCTCACGGTTAACGGGATTTAACCTACGGAAATTTAGCGTGGCGTTGAGTTAGTGTGACGTCACAGCCGTGGTTTAAACACTAATACACTAATAAATAGTGTATGCTGCGTAAAAAAAAAATAGTAGTGATGCTAAAGGAAAAGATTCAGAATTACAGAATTAGTTCGTTTTTGTATTTTTGGGTTTAGTAAACTGTAAGGTATGTTGTTTACCGTGCATTCTTAAAAATCAGTTACACTAGCCCATAGTGGTTGGGAAATCAAGAATTTTAACAGTTGGAGTTCGCAGCGTTCGCTATGTCAACAAAGACAGGTGGTGTTATTGCTGGGCTTTCTTAGCCCACACAGTAGTCTTTCTTCAGCTTACTTTGCACCACAGGCTGCTACTAGCTACCTGTGGTCCCAGCACGTTTAATATCCAACAAAAATAAAAAATAAAACATAAAGCGTACGCTAATTTTTTTATTTATTGAACAATAAAAAGAGTGACGCGGCCCGTAAATATTGACACGGCCGTTTATGAGAACCGAGGTGATTTATGTTCGCTGCCTATAGTGAAACATGGGAGGGGGGGGGGCAGGGTCAAGTGTGTTTTATCAAAAGGATTACTGACGTGCTATACAGTAAGGATTTATTTTACGTAATATATTTGTGTATGCCAGTCACAACCGTGTATCTTGCCGTGTATGAGGGCAGCCTTACGGTAAGTTATAATATGTTGCTCCTTCAGCTAGCCGTTGTAACGTGTGTTCAATGTAGAAGCCAAACTTGAAGTAGTTAAACCTTATTTAATGCGGAATAATCATGACAAGATTTGGATTACATTATTACGTTCTTTCTCAACACAAGAATCAACGGGAATAGAACACCGGGCTCTGAAGCCCTTGACTTTTATATGCTCCGGTCGGATTCAGAGCTCCACCGGACAACCAATCAGCTCATGAGTTCGTTAACCAATCCAGTTCATGGTTACAAAGTGTTCACCAATCGTGGCCAACAATACTTGGCCACGTTCTCCTGCACGTCCGCTCGTGGTTTTGGCGCAAAACCAAAAGTCCTTGCCGTTGCACAAGTGATTTTGGCGCCAACAAAAGTCAACCACAACACAACAGCACGCAGGTAGGTACGAGGGTGAGCCAATGTCCGGTGAGCCATTGCCTTTTGGACTTCAAAGGTCGTGGGTTTAATTCCCTTCTCAGGCAGTCTGACATTTAAGTCCAAATGGCAACGTAAATCCGTTTGCATCCTTGCTTATTTAACACTTCTCAAGCCCATTTGGCTTTCCGTCATGTTTAATTCCTGCATCGTTGCATTTCTTAATTGTTTCTTTTCATTATTTACCTTTTAAAATGAAGACACATGTCTTCACATCTGAAGAATTCCTGTAGTGTTGTTTTTATTTATTTTTTTTTACCTTTAAAAATTGTAACAAATTTGAAACTTTCCAAAATATAAAGTGCCTTGCCTTTTTTTTTTACCACGTGCAACGCGTAGTTTTTATCAATCTAACCTACATAACTTACAGGATTTGAACTTTGGTTGAACGCTTTTGCACGTTAATTTGGCATTTTTGCACTTGGATTTAACACTTTTGTTCTTGGATTTAACACTTTTAATCTTGGATTTAACACTTTTAATCTTGGATTTAACACTTTTAATCTTGGATTTAACACTTTTAATCTTGGATTTAACACTTTTAATCTTGGATTTAACACTTTTGATCTTGGATTTAACACTTTTGTTCTTGGATTTAACACTTTTGATCTTGAATTTAACGTTCGTGGTTTTCAAATTAACACCTTTGGCTTGCACTTGAATTTAACACTTACGCACTTGAAATTAAAGCATTGAAACAAACTCTTCGAACTATTTAATGTTTTAATGACTAAACCAAATTACGCAAAAACAAAATGACGGAACAAAGTTGCAACATTATAAAATATTACGAGCCTGCAAAATGACAAGGGAAAAAAACAAAATTTAAATTTGTCTCAGCAATGTATTATGACTTCCGTTCATTAAAAATTTAATGCCACCAGCAACGCAGGGTCGTAATGAACGTACTCTAGGTTTCGTTAAGATATTTTATAAGAGTGGAATGTTAATGGTTTACATAATTATGAATTCTATTGAAATAATTATTACGCACAGTAAATGTAGTGTTTTAAAAAATATATATATTTTCCTTGTAATTTTGTAGGCTCTAATATTTTATAATATTGTGTTTTCGTTCGTAATTTTGTTATTACGTAAGTTGGTTTAATCATTAAAACACAGTGGCGTAACTAGGGTTTTGTACTGAGGGGGGGGGGGGCAACACTAGGCATTTAGCCGAATGGTGTGGAGGGAGAACCGAATAAGAGCCCCGGAAGCTGGTGCATTTTTGCTATTTTCCGGCATTTTCTGGCCTTGTAAAGTGCCGTTGGAAACATTTTTATAAAACCAGTTTTGCTAACTGCATTATACACCAAAAAAATTGTGTAATCTTTCAGTTTTTCATACTAGATACTTATTTTTTAAACACTGACACTTTGTTAGGAATGTTGGGAATTTTAAGCAAAATATGGAGTTAATTCTTACTGTTTATCTTTACTGATTTTCGTATTTCTCCATTTGTTACCTGGTTATTTTAGTGATTTAAAGGAAAAACAGTATAAGTATCAACTAGCTAAGATGAAAGTTGCGTCTTTGACCTCAAAATGCAGCCATCTGACGGTAAATAATTTTTCAGCTATGGAAAACGTCACTTGACCAATTTGCTGAATAAGCTCTCTAAATCTCACAGAGGGGGCGAATCGCCCCTTTGCCCCCCTCCCCCCACTAGTTACGCCACTGTTAAGACATTAAATATTTCGAAGTGCTTGTTTCAATGCTTTAATTTGAAGTGCATAAGTGTTAAATTCAAGCGCAAGTGTGTTTCACTCCAAAGCCAAGAGTGTTAATTTGAAATTCACAAACGTTAAATTGACGTACGAAAGTGTCAAATTGACGTGCAAAAGCGTTAAACCAAAGTTCAAAACCTCTACTATCAGCAAGATATCGTTTGGAAGCAAGCCGCTTTAAGCGTGAATGAACGCGAAATTACTGCTTGGTTATTCCTACGGAGCAATGACCTTGAGCACAGCTGTTTGTTTGGCGTCTCGAACCCCCGCATAGACAAGGGTATGGCTCAAGTCACCGAAACAAAAACTTTCGTTTTGCCGTTTGCATAGGCTGTAACCAGGGAATGAACCCGTGGGGGGTCGTGTAATCGTGTAGTGGCATTAATGTTCCACTATAACGGCTTTCCGAACTACGGATGTGGTACTAGAGGCAGGATAAGTAGCCGCACCCTCTGCTCCGTCTGCGTCCGCGGGGTAAAAACTTTTACTATGCCACATCAAAACGTTTTCCTACATTCCCTTTAATTTACCGTATACGAGTAAGCAGTAAAGGTTTTATGGATTTCTTCGCACGACACCTTAGGTTGTTGTGTATCTGGTATTATGCGCCGTTACGTTAAAAGCACAGAGTAGTAAAAGTAAAACGCAACAAGTTGTGTGACCTTGACTTGAGCGACATTTACAGAAACACGTAACATTGAAGCTAAACGGATTCGACCTAGCCTACCTATTTATTCCTGGCTTTCTTGACCTTGGGTAGGCGAAAAGTATTCATTACGTTGCTGCAAATGGTTGCATTTCACACATTTTGAACTGTTACACGAGCGTAAACTTTCGCTCGCTCACATCGGACGGCACAGCACCAATCATCAAATTAGACTCGTGACTCAGAACTTTTTTAACGAAACATCCTGGCTGCTCCTTTTGCAGCTGGAATGCGGCCAAGAATTTTAAAGCGATACAGCCGCTTCCGGTGAGAACTGATGGAGTTAAAGTGGCACTACCACCGATTGAAAGCAGACGAAATTTGGCAACATCTAGCGCTATCCAGTACAATCTAGCACTTGCTTGCACCAAGCGTAGGAATGCACAACGGCGTTTCTTTTAACGAAACAAACAACCTACAACTTCCTTAATTACTGAGTGAAAATTTGATACTTCCTCGTGCACCTGGGAGCGAGCTATTAAGGCTGACAATATAAGTACCGCTAGATGGTGCCACGGTATTTTTACTTTAAAGTGGCACTATCACCGATTGAAAGCAGACGAATTCTGACAACATCTAGCGCTGTGTAGTACCATCTAGCGTTTGCTTGCACCAAGCGAAGGAATGCATAACGGCATTTCTTTTAACGAAACAAATGAGCCACGACATCCTTAATTATTGAGTGAAAATTTGGTTTATCCTCGTGCACCTGCGAGCAAGCTATAAAGATTAACAATATCAATGTCGCTAGATAGCGCCACGGTATTTTCGTTCGCTTTTCAATCGGTAATAGTGCCACTTTAAAGGCACATGCATCCCTATTGTCTTTACTGTAAGACTCAGTTTTCCGACATTAGTTCAAACGTATGTAAATGTTGCCAACACAGTCATTTTCATGTTTTTTTCTTTTGTGCGAGATGATTTTTTGCGACATTAACTCCAACCTGTGCAAATGTTGCAAACGCTATTCTCAGCGGGTTGTACCACATACCGGAAGGATTTATGTGCCTTTAAACGGTGAGGCAATGCTGGTAAAATTCGTTTGTCCGGAAATAAGAAGCCTTAACCAGTGAATTTCAACGCTACACTGCGATGTGCGTACAGCAATTATCCTTTAAAGAGGAGTAGCTGCCATCAAAGAAGTGATCCATTTGGTCGTGGCTCCATCTGTCTACCAACAATTCATCAAAGCTGTGCATGGAAGTTTTGTAAGAATTGTTTTAGGAAACGTGTAATGGAGATCGCTATAAATTAACTTGGTGGCAGCCCTTTGAGTCTCTGTCAGTCTTCTGAAATTACATTTAGACACAAGTGGTTTAAAGGTACATGCGTCCCTGTTGGCTTTCCTGTACGACTTAGTTTTGCGACATTTGTTCAAATGTATGTAAATGTTGCCAACACAGTCATTTTCTTGTTTTTTTCTTTCGTGCGAGATGATTTTGCGACATTAACTCTAACCTGTGTAAATGTTGCAAACGCTATTCTCAACGGGTCGCACGACATACCGGATGGATTTATGTGCCTTTAACTTTTTGTTGGAATCATTTTAATAAACCAGGTATCGATCTTTATGGCTGGGTTTATGTGTGGAAACCCTATACGCAGCCATCTTGTTAGCTGCCACAGAGATATTAAATAGGGCTAACTCAAGACTGATTAAGGTGCATGTAAGCTCCTGTTGCTCCAAGCGAAAGCAATGAAGACTGTACGAGCAAGGCTGGTTGAGATCCTCACAATCGTTTATGCAACGCAAATTTTCCCAAAACCATCAAAACAGTTATTTTTTAAGGGGCAGGCGGTGTTTATGAAAACCGAACACTGCAATTCGGTTATCGAAACCGACTCTTCTCTACTGTCCATGAGTTCGGTTTATACTTGGAGCAAGATCGAAAAATGGCAAATTGACGTCAGTATGCTGACATCAAATTTGATAGACGAGAATAAGTTCAAACTTTAACCTACACAGCTCGAAGAGTTCAAGCCCAAGTTGGCACAAGTGATCCATGTATGGGACATCACGGATGCCACGTAATCTCTTCGTGAAGTGCCGCTGAACAGCTTTAATAGCGTCAATGTTGCCCAAAAAATAGGGGGACCAGACCGAAGTAGCATATTCTAACCATGGTGTCACCTAGCAGACAAAGAAATAGCTAAAGAATTGTTGGGGAAAACATGTTTGCAAAGACACATACTACCTTGGGAAATGTAGGTGCGAAGTTCTAAAATGAGATAGTGGCGGACGTGGAAAGGAACCCGATCCCATAACAGAAAAGGTGATGGATATGTACAGTGACGAGATCCTGCCACCAAATAATCCCTACGACTATGATGCAGATGCAGAAATATCCACACAAGAAACTTGAAAGAAAAGAAAGGGCCATCCCAACATCCCAGCACCACCGAGTCCTTTCTTCAGTTCATCAAAGCCCCCAAAGAAGGATCATCACGATTCAGGCAACCACTATCATCCAGTAGCAACCCTTGAATTCTGCAGCTTCGTACTGCACACAGTTGTTATTGTATGAAAATATATGGGGTGATGGGCTGGCCCATGCCAATGGGCTACAACATTTGTGAGATGCGGGTTTGCATTGCAGATGCATTGTACATTCCCCGGCAAAGTCACCTTCCTGTTACGAAACTGCTTGGTACACCGATGGTGGATATTAATTAATGTGTATGCAATCAGTGGCCTTTGTGACTCCCGGGAATTACGGTCTGTAATTGGTTCAGCTTGCAGTCAAGTTGTAGAATCTCTGTTGCACTGCTGTGAGCTCAGTGACCAAGGGGAATTTTTCTAACGTTCTCTTCCCTCAAAACAGCAATGTTCTTGGTAAACCTTTCTGCACAACATGATGTGGTTTTCTGTGATAATCCCACAGAATCACCCACAATTTGCTAGCTACCTCCTGTAGCAAAGTATTTCATGTGCAAGAGATTCCTGGTGATTCATGGAACTCAGCATCCCTGGCATTTTCAGAAAGAGAAGGGCCGTGTTATACATGGTGCTCATGTCAATAATGTGGCATGCAAAAGATCCTACGTATTCCGATTGGAACTGCCTAGAAAAATTGTCCGTACCACCTTCTGGTGCCACGGAATTGGCTGAGAGTGCAACAAACCCCACAAAGGCACTGTTGGAACTGGATTCCAGGCTGGGAGTCTCTATCCAATGATGGAATCACTGAGGAGATTCATGAATGTTTTGACATTCTACAAGGACGCCTGAATTGTTCTTCAGGATAGACAACAAAAGATACACAACATCTATTCTCACGTATTGTGTTTCTACTTGGGGAACCAATTACCCCTCAACGACATGCTAATGACATCTTGTTCATCCTGCTGTTCCAGTACAGCTTCACTGCACTACTGACATGGTGATTCAACTTATTTCCCAGCGCACTTGGAAAATACTCAACGTTAAGGGCTTGCCAGTTCTAAGTACTACACTGGTACAGGGGCAAAAGTATGCACTTCGTGCTAGAAGCATCAAACTCGCGGATATGTTTACGAATGTAACTAAGATCGTTTACTGAAGTAGAACCACCTTGAGGCCCGCCATCTTGAAAAAATAACGGTCTTTTTTTTTTGCGTTTTATGGCTGTAACTCCTTAACCATCAACAAATCAAAGGCATAATGTGAAACAAAAACATTCAGCACACAACTCTGGACAGGAAAGGTGATATACATCTAGTAGGTAAAAGCAACCATTGAACCTCAAATTCATATTTCAGGTTTACCCACCTTAATTTGCACGAGTGCTCCATGGTTCAGTTTTTGTTATAGTGACTTTCGGTTTCAAAGTGCTCTTGGGAGCTTTCTAATAGCCCGAAGTGGACATGTTTAGGAATTTCTGAAAGGTGGGGTACGGTTCTTTCCATCTATACTAACCAAAATTGTTTTGACTTAGATAAGAACCGTCCTACACCCATTTAAAGGTAAAGAGGTTGGCGCAGCGGCGAAAGTGTATGGTGATTTTCGTTTTCAAAGTGCTGTTGCGAGCTTTATCATAGCCCGAAATGGACATGCTTAGCATATACTGAAAGGTGGGGATTTATACTTTCCATCAATCTAACCGAAATTGTTTAACTTACATAGGGACCGTCCTACATCCATTTAAAGGTGAAGAGGTAATGGCGTAGTGGCGAAAGCGTACGGTGATTTTCGTATTCAAAGTGGCTTTGTGAACCCTCTAATAGCCTGAAGCGAACATGCTTAGGATTTTCTGAAAAAGGGGATCGATTCTTTCCATCATCCCTTACCGAAATTGTTCAACTTAGACATGGACCGTCCTACACCCATTTAAAGGTGAAGGGGTAATGGCATGGCGGTGAAAGCATATAGTGATTTTCGTTTTCAAAGTGCTGTTGCAAGCTTTCTAACAGCCCGAAATAAACATGTTTAGGATTTTTAGAAAGGTGGAGATCTAATATTCCTTCCATCAATCCGAACCGAAATTGTTTAACTTGGATGGGGGCCGTCCTACATCCATTTAAAAGTCAAGATGTAATGGCGTAGTGGCGAAAACGTATAGTGAGTTTCGAATTCAAAGTGGTCTTGCGAGTCCTCTAATAGTTCGAAATGGACATGCTTAGGGTTTTCTGAAAGGTTGGGATCTATTCTTTCCACCAATCCTAACCGAACTTGTTTAGCTTAGACACAAATACAAATATGAGCATTACAATGGCACTTTGACATTGAAACTAGCAGCTACACCAAATACAGCTACAACTTTAAATGGGCTTAGGACGGTCCCTATCTAAGCTAAACAATTTAGGTTAGGATTGACAGAAAGAATAGATCCCCACCTTTCAGAATATCTTAAGCATGTCCATTTCGGACTATTAGAAAGCTCGTAAGAGCACTTTGAAACCGAAGATCACTATAAAAAATAATTGAACAATGGAGCGCTCGTGCAATTTAACGGAGTGGGGGTAAACTTGAAATATAACTTTGGGGTTCAATGGTTACTTTTACCTAAACGATGTATATCACCTTTCTTGTCCAGAATTGTGTGCTAAACGTTTTTGCTTCATATTATGCTTTTGATTTGTTGACGGTTAAGGAGTTAACAGCCAAAAAACGCAAAAACTATTGCCATATTTCCAGGATGGTGGCCCTCAAGATGGTTCTACGTCAGTAAACGATCTTGGTGACATTGTTAAACATATCACCGAGTTTGATGCTTTTAGCACGACGTGAATACTTGCCCCAATTTTTGCCCCTATGCTGCTGTAATAAAGGGGGTTCTCAGACTACTGAGGTGGCACTTACGTATGTACCTCACGCTAAGTCGGTTTCAAGACTACGACTGTAAGTAACTGACATCATTGCGGGTTGCATCGATATTTTTAGGGAAATATTTTCTCTTTAAATAATGTTTATTTCTTCTAATCATGAGAATGGCTGAATAGCCTGTAACCTCAACGTTCATTTGGTATATATTATATACATGTCAGTTTGCACCAAGTTTTCACCTCATAAAGGCGCCTGTTTACCATTTTGATAGCATTGCCCATATTCTAAATGCAGCATCCACGTTTCCGTTTCTCAGTCATCCAATAGGGTGATGTGGGTCACATGATCATGTTTTAATTAGGAAAATCACGGCGCTGTTGTGAATAGTGTTGAACCATTTTTAATTTACCGCTAGTTTCTTTATATTGCTCAAAGATTCTACAGTACTGAATTTAGGAGTTGAAAAGGTGAAAAGGCACCTTTAAATCGTAGTAAACTTAACGAATGTATCTTTGTACAGACGCAAGGTTGGAATGTAAGACTCGTTGTGCTCACTCGGCTGGCGGACCGAGACCTTATCTAGACAAATAGGAAGGTTTCTTTTGCACTGCCCTCCACCAATGAGAAGCATGGGCGCGCAGTTGAGGTGAAGAACAGGAAGACTCGTGTTCCTAAGCTGCGTAGTCGTTTTGCTCACTAAGCTAAAAGTCAGAGAAAAAGCGAAAACAGATATTAGGGCCCTCGTAGACCAATGAGGAGTCTCGAACATGCCGCCCTCTCCACTAATTGGAAAGAGGAGATTCTCTCTTGCTCTGAAGGAGTGGTCGTGAGCAAAACAGAAACAGATCGAAGTGGCCTCATCTAGGTCGATGAAAAAGAGTTACTTTTGTAAGGGAGTCTCTGATTGAACTCCAAGTCTTGTACATTTGCACTCCTGAAGGTTTGCCGGATGTAGCCATGCTGTGGTATACTGTAAATGTAAAGAGAGAAGCACGTGGAGTGTCTTCACACACGCTAAGAGGCGGTGCGTTGCTATGCCTCTCTGGACGGACACCATAGGAAGACCATAAGGCAACCGTAGCAGGCGGGTCACCCAGTCGAAGTTGCATAGTTAGGTTCTACAGCTACGGTAAAATGTAAGTGTGGTTGATCTGGGATTGTTTTAAATATGTGTTCGTAGGAAGTTAAGTATCTGGTGAGGCAGTAATCCCCTCTTGGTAGGCTAGTAGTGCACTTAACCTCTGCTGGGACACCGTGATGAATAAGATATTAAGAGATGTCGTCGAGGCAGAATTGGTTCCACATGTACAAACACAATACATGTGATAGATTATGTGCATCATTTGTTGTGTATCAAGAATAATTCAGGCGCCATTGTAGGATGTCAAAACATTCGTGAATCTCCTCAATGACACAGCACCATCACTGGAAAGAGACACACCCAGCGTGGAAATCCAATTCCAGCAATGTCTTTGGGAGGTTTGTTGCACTCTATCTAAGCCATGGTTCCAGAAGACGGGAGGGAGAATTTTGCTACGCACTTCCAGTTGGAAGTTCCTAGGATCTTTTGCATGTCACACTTGACATAAGCACGACGCATAACATAACCATTCTCTATCAGAAAATGCCAAGGGTGGCTGAGGTAACGTTCGAACCAGGAACCTCTTGCACATGAGACAGTCGTGCTAACCATCAGCACCTAATAATTGCAACAAGGTACTTTGCTACAGGAGATATCCAGCAAATATTGGATGATTCTGTGGGGTTGTCACAGAAAACTGCATCATGTTGTGCAGAAAGGGTCGCCAAGAGCATTGCTGCTTTGAGGGAAGAGCACGTACGATTCCCCATGGGTGCCGTGCTAATAACAGTGCTACATATTCTGCAACTTGGCCATAAGAGAGGAATTTCCAGGTATCGCAGGGGCCACTGATGGCGCATGCATTAATATCCATGCCACCGGTGTACCAAATAGAGGTACTTCGTCACGGGAAGGTGACGTTGTCGGGGAATGTACTATTCATAAGCACTGTAGCCCTGCTTTTCACAAATGTTTAGCTAATTGGCGTGGGTCAGCCCACTACTCCGTATATTTTCATACAATAACGACTGTGTGTGGAATGAAACTGGGAAACTGCAATGGTTGCTACTGCGTGACAATGGGTCCTTAAATCGTGATGATCTTTTTTGGGGACTCTGATGAACTCTAAGTAGAGGACTCGGTGGTGCTGACATGTTGAGATAGCCCTCTCTTTTCCGTCAAGTTTGTTGTGTTGACTATTTCTGCATCTGCATAGCCATTGTTGGGCTAATTTAGTGGCAGGATCTCACCATCGCACATGTCCATCACCTTTTCTGTTATGTGGGTCAGGCTCCTTTCTTTCTGCCACTACCTGGTGGTTTTAGAATTTCTCATTTACATGTGTAGTATGCGTCTTCGCAACTATGTTTCCTAACCATTCCTTAGCTATTCCGTCATCTGCTTGGTAGTCATCCAGGTCACAGCGCTTTTGTGCCTGTTGCTGATCATTGCCTTGCATGAAGCAACCAGTTCGGCAATGAGGTTGCACTCTTGCTGTGTAAATAATAACTTTGAGGGCATTACATACATTCTCGTCATCAATGCACAATATATGAACGCTGAATATGGCTCTACAGAGCTTGGGAATGCAGTCACAGTGACCACATGAAATAGGCTTATAATCACGACGAAATTGGTACTTGTATAAGTGATTAATCGACACTCAGCAATGGCGTTCTGTACTAGCACACGTAACTTGAGTACATACTTCATTTGCAAGTTAAGCGTATACTTAAGCACATACTTTCCCAGGTGCCACCTGTTATGTTTAAAGAGCTGTTTTACAATACCATTCTAGTGTCATTTAGTCCCTAGAATGGCAACAAGGGGGGCCCAACCCACCAGCTCAGGCTAGATAATAAAAGTGTAAAACGGTGGGCTGGTAGGGCCATATACCGTGGTACATGAATGCTGACATGGATTCAAACTAAAAAGCCACAAAAAGCAGAAAAAAAATCTTCAAATTGCTCATGGGCCCTAAGCATACAAATCTCATTAATAGGTGTGATGCACCCCACAGAAAATTTGGAGTCATAGGTCCCATCAAACCTCTGGGCAGCCTTGGGCGAAACACGGGGGTAATATTAACATGGACAATACAGCGTAAGCCCTATGAGCCCGACTTCTAAGGCGTACCGAGAACAAAGTATTGGGGGTGGGGGGGTTGTGAATGTAGAAATTCCCAACTGGGTGACGTCCGAAATTTTGGCGACACTTTTCTTAGTTTTCCTTTTTTATCCCCATTTTGGGTGGTTTTGCCTGATATTTCACACCGATTGATGTATCATTGGCATCAGAGAGAGTTCCTCACACTCGAAGTTCCCCCCCATTAAAACAACAACATCATGCGGCAGAAAAGTGGTGGAAACGAAGTGATGCTCGCCTAGTACTCCTTGCTCAGCCGGCCACCTACCAGCTACAATATTATCGCTGACTTTATACGAACATTTTGTCTAAGAGAGGATCAAGCTCAAATAGACCTGCCAAAGCATGAGCTGAATGGGGGGCAACTACCCTGGCTTCCCAGCACGAATTAGCCTTAACGGTTGTAGCTCGGTGGCCCTTCAGTGAGTTTCTGTAATATCAACACCTGTCGTTGTGCTATGTTGCCAGATCATTATATCATTTTATTCTATCTCGTGTTAAAAGTTGTGCCAAGAGCCCTCATGCGAATTCTCCTCCTCGCGTCCTCCGAAACAACTAATAATCCTAACCCGCAGAACCCCGATTTTCTGGCCCTGTCTTCTTCATGCCACTCCAGGTAATATTTTGGTAGGAGGAACATACTTTCATCGCATCCAAAGCGTTTCAACATTCACTATCGATCTCTCGCAATAACCCTACGCTTTACAACGGGGCTACACTCCATAGTCTAATGACTCACACGAATCCGTCGATTAGAAAGGCGCAAGCGCCGCCATCTTGGTGGAACAAGAGCAAGACGAGGTACAGATTCCTACTGCGATATGCTAAACTAAGCAGTTTTTATCCTAATACAACACTCTGTCTAGGATAGAGTGTACGGCTTTGAGGCCTTTTTAGACTCTAATAAAGAAACATGAAACATGAGAAAAATAACGAAGTTGTTAACACGACATTACAATTTGTTATCACACTAACAATTTATTTCCAAGACAACAGTTTGTTATCACGACATAACAATTTGTTTTCATGGCATAATGAATCACTTGTTTTCACGACATAACATATTTACATTTCTGCGATCCTAATAGGAAGTTGGGCTTTAACACTTCATAGTTCATAATATATTTTAACTGATCCGAAGTCAAAACAGCAAAGGGGCATAAATAAACTTTCCTGTAAGGTTTCAGATACAGTAGTGTTGTTATGCTGTTTAGTCCATGTGAAACCTTACTGTTGTAGTCAAATGTTTTTACCATTTTTACTTTTACACACGATAGATCAGCTAATGATCGGTGCATTCTGCTTCCTAAGTGACATCGCTGGAAAATGTCTAAAAACTAATCGTCTTAGTATGCTTAGCTCTAAAGCTAATTCAGGGTTGAAATTATAGCTTAGACTGCCTTTTGTTTTATTCGATTTTAATTGACTGAAATTTATTGTGAAATAAGAAATAGCAACACGTTTTTTAAACGTTCAAAACCATTCATGTTATATGATCTTTGTGTGACGATTCATCTTGGCACTCAGAGCAAATAATCACACTGACATGGTGGATGTACAGGTTAGTAGTTTAAAACTTCTCTCTAGCAACGTTACAGGTGTCTTCCTACCTCGCGCGCTCTGCCCTTTGTCTCTTTTTTCGCCCACGCCACGCTAGTAATCTGATGCGCGCAGGGTGCACTGGGAGCCAGTGTCGGTATACAACCAGAAGAGAGCACTCTCCTCCTCACAAATCTCCCCCCTCTGAGCAGCCCACACACCCTATTCAAAAACGGGAAGCCAAAATGGCGGAAGGAAAAGGAAACATAGACATCTCTCCAAACTACAGTTAAGGCCATGCCACACCGCACCGTTTTGTCCGGCATGTCCGTCGTACGATGCCTCAAATGCACCCTGTGGGCACAACGCAGAGACTCCATTGCGTCTCCGACTCCTTTCGAAAAATGTCATTCTCCTCTGGTTGATAGACGGTTGGAGTTGTCCGTCAGCCAATCAAAATGCTTAGCACCACACGTGTCTTTCTCTTGGCGCTTGAGACAAAGATGGCGGCGCCACACACTAGTACCCGACCATTGAAACACTACCGAAAAATAAGTGTAGTACATAACTAGTAGCAATACAAGCACTCGCACAAATTGGTTTTAGTGGAAAGAATGACCCAAATTTAATGCGTACCTACAGTTTCGCATTCGGACGATTACATTCCTTTTACTTGGGGGAGGTGGGAATAAAGAGGTCAGCAAGCGTTCTTGCCGGACAGGTGTGGCAGTGTTCTCCGTTTTGCAGCGTTGCTGTGCTGGAGGCTGAGCCAGACAACGGAGACATTGTGGTGTGTACGGACCTTTACAGACACATCAGCCAGATAGTAGAGAAGACACGGCACGACGTCTTCAACCGCACCACATACCATCTAATTGCCCGACACATTAAAAGAACCGGGGAGAGTTGACTAGCCCTTCCGGAGGGCAACGCCCTTTTACCACGGGCACAGAGGTGGCCGAAACTGATTTTGTCATGCTCCCTCCCCCCTTCTATCCTTCCCTACAAGATTGTAAACTCTCTCAAAAAACGGGGTCAGCCTAATTCTCACTCGAGACCCTCAAAGGCATTCTCATTATCACCTGCACAGGCTGGGCTTATGTGCTCTCGCCAGCCTCTTCGCATTTAAATTGGGCTGACTGCCTCCACGCTCAGTTCACCTGTTTACTCCAAAGAGCATGCCACGACACTCAAGACCGATGCACCCCCCACACTCATTACCATACCACACCTCGCTGCGCCAGGGCACTCCCCCATCTGCCACCAACAAAGGGAACTCTTCTTAACAACAGCGGCAATGCACTGCCACAACTCATATTACAAGTAATACAGCACAAAAGTAGTAATATCACATACCCTATTCATTATGCAGGGAACTAAACACGTCTATCTCATGCATGAGTGGCTTTGACTACCGCCTACAATCTGCGCTGAAATACTACATAACAAGAACAGAAAGAAAAACATATCTGGTATGTTTCACGAATTTGTAATACATTGACCATTTACAATGGTCACTAGGGTTCTACCCAAAACCTGAACTGATGAACCGGTTGTGCCTGACAGAGTCCGCCAATGACATTCGGTCTCATTCAGACAACAGTTCATGCATGCTTGGTGCAGGAGCGGGATAACGGGAATATAATCAGATAAAAGTATATAAAGTAAAAAAAAAACACACAGGGGAAGCATGGAAAAAGTCCCCTTTGAAATGTTCTAAATTCTCTCCATGTCCCATGTATCATCAGTAGGCTACCGGAAACCACTTCAGTGGCGATCATTTTGCATAAAATTCTTCTCCTACTGCCCGCCTATTCCTCTCGTGCAGTACTTGAATTCGCGATCTGTTAGGTCATCATTTCTGTCCGTCGTCCCCTTGTCTTGCTTGCACAGTCCAGTTGCAAGCGTTTTACAAATCATCGTTGAGTTCCCAGTCCGTGATCACAACACCATATTTTAAAGAAAATCCGGGGAGTCGCATAGTGGATCGGTTTCAAACTGTGGAATTCTAAGCGTGGTGTCCACATCTGGACCGGTGGGGCTGGTATGCCGTCGCTTTGTTTCATGGGCGTGAGTCAGCCCATTGGTCCAACCAGTTGCACTATTGCCGCCAAGACTTCGTCGCTGATTCTATCCGTCTATCGCTGGCCCGTGCCGATGGCTCCACCCAGGCAGTTCACTCCTCACCCCACCGTTGAGTACGCACGTGTTTGGCACTTGTTTGTCCAGGGTTCGAGTCCCTGTTCGGGCGCCATTGTGTAACGATTCATCTTGGCACTCAGAGTAAATAATCACACTGGCTGGCGCTCTGCCTTTTGTCTTTCTCCGCCCACGCCACGCTAGTAATCTGACGAGCGCAGGGTGCCCGGGTGCCAGTGTCGGCATACAACCAGGAGAGAGCACGCTCCTCCTCACATTCCAACAAATAAAAAGTAAATTCTATTCTCGTAGACCGTTATGTAGATGAAATTATTATGCTTGCAAATTTTCAAATATCAAGATAGTAAGAGTAATGAAACTTTTACTACACTCATTCCGTCGCTTGCCGCTCTTGCCTCGGTACTGGTTGGTCACGTGACCCTTCAATTTTACGCAGGCGCGGGCGAGAAATAAACATTGAAATAATACAGGATGACAAGCCTTTCGTTGTCAGCTTCTTCCCTGTATGGATTAAGTCTTGCCCTTGGTCATGGTCTGTCGATCCTATTACTTTTGACCATGCCGTGGCTGCCATGGGTTGTCAGCTTCTTCCCAGTGTGGAGAACAGCGAAATGGGATGTTGAAACCTTGGAGCTGCTGACATGGTGGCTCTCAATTTGTTACAATTTCTTACGTAGCATCCAAGGTTGTAGCATCCCTGGTCTTGCAATAATAAATAAATGAATAAAAATGAAAATAATAATATTACTACTAATAAGAATAATAATAACCGGCATTTGATTTAAATTTGAACAATGGGCGTTGTTTCTATAAGAAAATTTAGCAAAAGGTTTACGCCGTTTTTTGTGAATTTTGCAATGCCGAGCGCATTTCTTCATGATCACGTGAACAGTTCAGTCCAATAGAAAGTCTGGCGGCAGCCATCATCACGTGCGAAGGCAGAAATCGCGCGGTAAGTGGTGGTATACCGTATTGTCCGAGTGCAATTTTGATAAGAAAACACGTAATTATGTGATTTTTCTTTTATATCGCAGGTTAAGCCTTTTGAAATGGCTGAAATGCAAAGGGTTGATCGATGGCGCTACCCACTTCCTCCGCGCCTACAGAGACAACAGTATGGATTTGCTAAAGTTAACAGCACGAAGTCGAAAGCGATTCCAGCCGCTGTTACCAGCCCCTTTTTCCTCCACGACACCACTGAGGTTACCGAGGATAACAATAATAGTAACATCCATCCTACTAAAATTCTTGTCAGAAATGTAAAGAATTTGTGCAAACAAGAGATTCATACATTCTTCTCCAAATTTGGCACTGTCTGTTTGGTAGAAAAGTGGGTCAAGTCTAATACTGCATTAGTGAGGTTTCACTCACCGTTAGTGGCCAGCACAGTTTTGAATGCACAATTGGCTGATTTGACTTATGGGGGACGGCAACTGTTTGTAGAGAAACGTCATTTGCCGAAACGAGGAAAGCTAATTACGCCTGTGCGGGGGGTGCTTGATTATTCGTGTAATGTAGAAGAAGATATGACAACAATTCATTGCTTGCCAGATGAAATTCTGCAACACATATTCACTTTTTTGACTCCAAAACAACGAATTCGGACTGAACGGGTTTGCAAGTATTGGCGTGCTTTGGGAAAGGACGTACCGTGGCGAGGTCTGTCTAAACTTGTTCTCGATTCGGAACAGAGTCCTGAATATTATCAGCTAACTGACAAAATGGTGGAAGCCATTCTGTCACGATGTGGCCTTACTCTCAAACAGTTTACTCTAAATAGATACCGTTGTTCTGTAGAGTTTCTTACTTTAAAAAGAGCGATGGAATATATCTGCCGCTTCTGCCCCAATCTAGTGGAACTGAAATTGGTGTCGGTTCCCGTTGAGGATGCCGATCTGTTGTCGCTGTCTTTAAAAGCCAAGAATCTAAAGAACGTGGCCATGCAGCACACCGACTTCTCGGAGGCAGCACTAGCACAGTTTTTGTCAGAATGTCAGCACTTGGAATGTTTGGACATTAACAATAATGACAACATCAGCGGCCAATGTTTCAGTTCTCTTGGCACGAACTTCAAAGTACTTAATGTGAAGTGCTTCTCGTTGGACAACTCCATTGGAAAAATTCTAAATTCTAGTTGCAATCAGTTGCAAGATTTAAAACTTATTCATTGTCATCTTGTGGAAGCAGAAGTGCTGGTGCAGGTATTTCATAAATACCGGAAAACGCTTAAAGTGTTGCATCTTGACGGTTACGTTGGGGACATCGAGTGGGCCTCTTGTTTGAAAACACTGCAAGTATTGGAAGACCTTTCGTTAGATGAATGTTCCAACGTGGATGACCAGTTGCTTAGTGTCCTGGCCAAAAGCTGCCCAAAGCTGAAAGCATTAAATGTCGGCGCCACTAATGTTACGGATCGGGGATTATATTCTCTTGCTTCCGCTCCATGCTTAAAATCTTTAGACATCAGTTACTCTGATTCGGTTTTAGGTGAAGGCGTTGCAGCATTGGCTGCTCAGGGCAAACTGGAAGAGGTGTACATCAGATCCAATTTAGAAGTCAACGACGGAATGTGCCAGTCGTTTGCTGAATTTTGCACCAATCTACGTATTTTAGATGTGAGTGAATCGCCAGAGATAACCGATGCGCTTGTTGGTGCTTTTCGTGCTTCATTAGAAACGGGGGTGTTGCACGGACCCATCAAACTAATAGTAGGAGGCACAGGTGTTACTGAAGAAGTTGAGAGTTGTGACAAACTTGAATTAGTCTTTGAGAATACATCTCGACGAGAATTATGTTCCATTGATGATTACACGGATGATGACGATTCTGACTTTGATTACTACAGTTATAATTCTGGCTACGACAGTTATTATGATTATGATTCTGATATGGACAACCCGTTTGATGAGCCGTTCCTATTTATTTGGGATTAAATGTAAATGTGGGAACATTTTTGCGTTGGAGCTAAATGGGAAGTGCATGGAAGTTTGTGTGAATTAGTATTTCATCGTGTGATAAATTACTAACCTAAATGTGGAAACGTTTTGTGTACAGGACGTGTTTCTGTTTTGAGGGTAGAAAATGTATACTCTCACTAATTACCCTACATTGTTTGTACAGACTTAGTGGAAGTAAGGTCCATCTTGTTCAGCAGAGGTAAATATTTCCGCTAATTTAGCTGGAAACAACATACAGTACGGTACAACTTAAAAAATGTACGTACTATTTCCTCTAGAGTGAAGTTTATATTATCTCAATGATAAGTGATCTACTGAATCATTTTGGTGAAGTGCCGAGACTTAAAATATAAAGACCCGGTCATAGTAGTGTGCGAATGGCCCGTACTCCAATAAATCATCAGTGAATAAAGGAGCCAGTTCCATACCACTCGACCACCACTCCACCATCAAGTGTTTGTATCCACCATAAAACTTTTATTTATTTGGTATCGGCTGTGACCTTGGGCTGAGAGGGGAGGTCCCTATAACAAACGTCACTAACATGTCCCATCAAAAACCTGCCCTCTGTCCCAAAGAAAAACTTTGTTGGTGGTGGTCATCTGAGGGACTGGACCCATGAATGTATCTTCCATAGGTCAACAAGCATGAACAATACTGTCCCACTTAAATACTGCATGTGAACAACAATATAAGACCAGACCACTTGCGGGTTGATAATTTCTTTTCTAATTCTTAATTACGTACACGACAGTATATTGAATATTTTTTTTGCAACGTTACACAACCTGTGCTTGAAATACGGCAACGGCGTTGTTTCAGCAATTTTCAAACGCCACCATAAATTGGAGATTAAATCGTTTTATGCCCTTCCTAAGAACGTGTAATTTTACGGAAAAAAATTAAATTGGAGTCGTTTGTCAGCACATGGAATGTAGAGGTCAAGATTGTCGCCAGATAGCGATATTAACTTTTGGGGTCTAGCGATCATAAACTTTACACTTAATCACCAGTAGGAGGTGACAAATCTACAGCAAATTAATGTCAACAATTATTAAACTAGTAGGCTTTAAGCACAGACTTATTATTAATTTTGTTTAATTTATTTTCCTTAATGCTCAAATTAGGGTAAAGTTTGTCCAGTTCTACCCCCCCCCCCTCCTCCCCCACATCTTTCTACAATAAGAGTAAATGTAAATAGTGTGCCATTCTAGTTAGTATTTGCCACAAGTGGTTAAAACTAGTTTTTACCGTTTTTACTGGCCAAAAATATGGCAAAAATCAACTTGTAGTAAAATAAAAAAAAAAAGTGTCCCCTACAATAGTCAAATATTGGCAAATTATAAAAGCTTCCCTTGAAAACTTCATTGTTTACTTTGAAAATCCATATTCACTTATTGACCTTTCGTACGCTTATTTTCACAGTAAAAGATGATATTCTCACAATATCTAGCCTATGCAAATTTATGCATCTGGCTGTCGAAAATTTGCATAGATATTGCGAAAAGAATATCTTTTACTGTGAAAATAAGCTTGTGAAGTAGCTTGCTGGATTTTGCCAGTTTTAGCCGGTAAAACCATGCTTTTGCCACTGTCCCGGCAAAAACCCAACCCCTATTCTAGTCCGTAGTGATGACTCGCTATTAATTTACTAAAAGCTGGCCATTTGATCAGTTGTTACTTAGGTTCCGACTGACAACACAATTTCATTTTTAATTTGTCTACAGAATCCTCTCAATAGTTCTTTTTCTTTGGTAGTTTACCATCTCATAAAATTCATTTTTCACATAACTGTATTGCTCCCTGAAATAATAACAGAATATTGTTCTAAAAGCAGTATTGGAATTGGGATTCACTTCAACATGTAAACAAGTAAACTGCGATTCAGCATGAAAAACGCAATGTGGCGACAAATCAACACAACTGGCAGCTAATCAGAGCAAGCTAACCAGCCCAGTGGCGACGGACAAAAAGTTGTTAATCTTGGCCTATAATGGAATATTTCGGTTGGGGGGGGGGGGACTAAACTCACATTGCTGACGTATGGAAGATTCATTCAGTCGGCATTCAGTGGAATAAGGTCTACAGGATTGTATTTACTGCCAGTAAACTGCGGAGTGAATATGTAACTACTAACGTATTTTGTTGTAATGCTGTTACGTGTAGACTGCCATAGCACTGTGTTTATACATTTGTGTACATAACTGCTGTGTATGCTGGTTTTACTTCATTTGTGTGGTGTTCCACTCGTACTGCTGTAGCAATGCTAATATAATTCACGGGTGACCTAACAGCTAACTTCTGATAGCCCAGTCGTGGCCAACTTGTTTATCTACTAAGCATTTGTTGTTCATTGGCGTGGCCTATCGGTATCCATTTGTCAGCATATAGGATATGCTAGACCGACCTGTTCCTTTACTTTTTTGAATTGAACCATCATTTTTCCCAGTCGGCTCCACGTCTAATACTGCGGGCGCACTTGAAGTTTGTGCATTCATTAGAAAATGTGGTTTAAAAATTGCTGTCGGCTTATGAAATGTTGATTTACCAAATGAAATTGCTCTTAAAAACGTAATTAATTAAACATGGTACGCTATTTACCAAAATTGTCCCTCGATTGTCACAAATCAGGGTGCGAATTTTCGGTGGTCTTTATCTTTTTGACAGATCTCCCACCTTCCTCAGGCACTTCGAGCGTTGAACGCCTTTTGACTTGGAGAAACGGGAAGTTGTTTTGAATTTCCCGCACGTGTTTGTGCTTCCGGTTTGGGAGGAGGGATAAGATGCGGCGAGCAGTGGCTCCATCTGTGGAGCTTGGGACCCCCCGAATCTGAAACCACTGCTGCAACCAAAGAAGAAGCAGACCCACACCCCAGCTCCTTCGCCGACGCCTCCACCACCTCCAGATACGGGGCCAGCGCACCCTCCTGCTGCTACCCCTACTCCTCGAGGAACCTCTACCAGGACCAAGGGCACTTCCTCTGGAGCTACGCGGGTCAACCACCGATACAACACTAGATCCCAGAGCAGGGAAGTCGGTCCTATGATTCCACCGACTTGCCAGGAACTACACCTAACAACGGACACTACAACTGCTCCTCCTCCCCCCTCGGATGACCCCGAGGTTCTCTGCAGCCTCCCGCAGAACAAGGCAGCGGTATATGCTATCCCGTGCTCGGACTGCGACGCCATCTATGTGGGCGAAACCAAACGTCGAATTAGCACCCGAGTTCGAGAACACATGAAGGCTGTGGAGAAACGGAAAGCCAAACGAAGTGCAGTTGCTGCTCACCACATCTCCAAAAATCACGAAATTGCTTGGAAGAGAACCACAATGCTTCTGAAATCTGACACACAGTCTGAGCCACATCTTCGGGCTTTGGAAAGCATCTCCATCCATCACTTCCAGAATGCCAAAAAATCTCTCATGAACAACCAAGAAGCCTCACATTGCGATGTTAATCGGATTATTACACCAGAATTGACACAACGATTGAATTGCAAGTGGAAAGCGCTCCTCCCTCCTATCTCTTCCCAAGCTCCACAGATGGAGCCACTGCTCGCCGCATCTTATCCCTCCTCCCAAACCGGAAGCACAAACACGTGCGGGAAATTCAAAACAACTTCCCGTTTCTCCAAGTCAAAAGGCGTTCAACGCTCGAAGTGCCTGAGGAAGGTGGGAGATCTGTCAAAAAGATAAAGACCACCGAAAATTCGCACCCTGATTTGTGACAATCGAGGGACAATTTTGGTAAATAGCGTACCATGTTTAATTAATTTCTGTTACCAAGTAAAACAATGAGCCTTTCGGCCTATCGTGTCTTAAAAACGTGTCGCTAACTGGAATAACCTTTTGTATTTCACTAGAAATTTATTAAAGTTTGTACAAATGTCGAAAAACATAGGGGAGTATGGTTTTCTAATACTTAGGCTACCATTGATGTATATTCGACCTCAAAATTGTGTTGCATGATTACTGCTTGAAAAAAAACTTGAATGAAAAGTAGGCTATTTGTATCCACACACAGCCTGCGTCTATTTCCTCAATATTACATGCAGTAACATTGAGGAAAAGATGCAGGGTGCGTGTGGATACAAATAGACTACTTTTCGTTCAAACGTTTTTTTTCATCTAAAGTTTTTTTTTTTTTTTTAATACATACAGTAGAACCTCAATTATTCGAACTAATTGGGACCGAAGGGTGTTCTGTTCGGATAATAGAAAATTTGGATAATTCAATTTAGATTAGGGGTTTGGATAACATCTCTGTAATGTGTGGTGCAGTGGCAACCCGGACCACTGCACTGTGACTGAGGTTGGCGCTAATGACCAAGTTGTCGACGCGCCATTAAGCCTCAATCCCCCCCCCCCTCAATTCAATTTTACATGCAAAATAAAGAAGGAAAAGTTTTTTCTTTACTCAGTTTTTGTGTTTCTCAACTATATTAAGACTACTGAAAGGAAACAGAAGCATAAATAAAGCAAAGTCAATGCGTATTCCTTGGTCTAAAAAAACTGGCAGTTTGTGAATAGTTTGTACGATTGTGGGTTCGGATAATCGTGGTTCTACTGTACATGCAAACTACGGTATCGTGGTATCGACGATACCCAATGAAATCGCCGTCGTCCGACAAATTTGCTTGACAATGTATCACAAAACGCGCACCCAGAAAGCCTGAAATATGGCAGGTTTTAAAATGGTGAAATGCTTCAGCTCTCGGGGCTCTGCTCTGGGACCCCATGAGAAGCTTACATTATGCCCCCCGCCCCGCCCAGTTTTGTCGCTTACCTCCAAAAGTACTTTTCTCATTGTATTAGTAAGTCAAAATTAGTTGGCATAATGGGGAGGAGGGGGGGGGGGCGGCATTTGTTCTATTAGATTTAGTAATTAGTATCGCATACATGTAAAATCTACCGTGCCGTGGTATCTAAAATACCCGACAATTCGACAAATCACTTACTTTTTTGTGTAATTAGGCTACACTTAAAAATTAAAGCTGGAAGTAATTTTACCCATTCGCCAGTCGCTAGTAAGACCAGTTCAGTAACTCGCCAACGTCAAAAGTTCGATTGCCAACCTGATTTTGGTGTGGTGGAAGGTCAAAAATTTGTTTTTATTTCGACAGCTGTTTACGTGAATTTTAACCCCTAAGCAATAATAAGTTCTTGGCGTTAAAAGTATATAAGTTTTAACCTTCATTACGTAGAATTAAGACACTATTTTTGGGCATGGAAAAAACATCTCCCACGTTAAACTAGTATTAAAAGTGTAAAAAATTATTTAAACCCTTATTTCCATCGCACTTATTTATATTGAACAAATAAATGTCAGTTTTTACAGCTGCTTAACATATTGGTTAGGGCAGTAGCGGCAAATATTTTGTGAGTTTTAATGTTCGTTGTAAAGGGAACATTTCTGACTGAATATTCATTAGATATCGAGTTTTGTGCTAATGCTCCTTAACTTCGGATTGATTGGCTGAATCATTGCAGTGACCCACAACCTTCGATACTAAGGTGGGTGGGCATCCACTAAAAAGAAAATCCGTTAGAAGTGGGGGGGGGGGAGATTAAATGTATAGTGAGGGTGGAAAGGCAAACGATTTTGGTGGCTGCTCTGCTTCAGGCTCAAGAAATTTTTTTTCATTTTGGCAATTTTTTAAAGATATCTTCGTTAATCTTGTTACTTCATGATGATCTCGTTGATCCATGGTGATTTGATTGCGGTAACTACGTTCGCTAAATTGTCGAGTGGTTAAAAAGACTGAATCGCCAATAAATGGATTTCACTCGCCACCTGTCGAGTGGCGACCATTAGTTAATAAATCTCCAGATTTATTAAAAACATGCTTTTCTAACGACAATTTTACATTCTGAACAGAGTTTTACATTCTTGATGCCAGACACTTTCATCTTTAGCAAGTACATAAATTATGTTAGTATGCATGGTTTTTCCATTTTACAAGCGAAACATTCAATAGTTTGTTTCGACACTTAACTGCTATAAGGTGTAAGCTACGGTGGCATGCATTAATACACCAGTTTTGTCCCAGATATTTAAAATATGATTTGTGCATTTATGGTGCAGCAGTTAGGGAGGGAGGTCTGGCCCATTTTATTAATTTAATGTTGCCCAAATTTTACATTCCCTGCAAAAGAACTAGCCTACAGTAATAAAGAAAAATGCCACAGTACTGCTACTAAAAAAATTCATTGTGTGGACAGCATATTTCTTAAGCCCCCATCCAATTACTAAATTTTGCCACAAAATTTTATCAAAAACGAAAACCTTATTGGCACTACCGGCAGTGCCGGCATAGTGGACGATATCGTTTACTTTTATCGGTTTGTGATGTGGCTTAGCTTAGCCTATAATGTTTATTATTTTTAAGAAATGGGCGATGATGGAAGCATTAAACACTCACTACCCTGTGATCAGCTTAGCGTCCAGCTAGTTTTTTTTAATCTCAAGGTTATTTGGAATGTATGGCTGTTGCAGGTTTCATTGCGTTAGAACTAACTCTGGTGTTATTTTTGTAGAAAAATGTGAACGAGGGGTGTTTTGTTACAATCGCTCGACATACAATCATAAGTTTTTGAGCAGTTTACGGTAATTGTCTGATTAATGACAATAAAATAGAATAAAGATAAAATAAATGTTTTTTTACGCTCAGCAAAGGAGGAAGGCATGCACTGTTCATGGGATTATCGCTATGCATACTTAGGATGCAACTGTTTGTAAAATAAGTAAGGCCAAACAAACAAAATTGTTTGGTGTGCGTTACGCACTAAAAAAAAATAGGGTCGGTCGGAAAAATATTTTTTTTGCACTTTTTTTTTTGTTACCAAATCAGAAAGTTGTTTGGCCTAACCGTAACGTAACCGCATGTAATAGGTTTTCACTAAGTAACTTGTCAGTGTGTTAATGTATTGAGTCGGCTTTAGGGCCAGTGAAACGGTCTCAAGACAATTTTGGCGTACTGAAATTAGCTTTTGGATTATCAGTTTATAAACTCAAAACCAATTCATCGATTTATTAACAGGTGACGTCGCAAAACGGCCATTGGAAACGTAGAAAACTAAAGGGCTTTCGTTCATTTTCGTTTACAGTAAAACCTCATAAACTTGAACTCCGGCGACATTGGTATTTCAGTTTAAACGGAGGCTGTAGCCTTGGGAGTAATAAATACATCTCTGCATCTAATATTTTAAGCACACTTTTGTGTAATGTGCTAAATATACTACTAGTTGAACAGAGAAACAGCAGAAACTTTTTTCATATACGAAAGCGACACAAATGCATGGTATCAAGTAAGAAAATACCATCTGGAGTTAACCAATATTTGTGAGATACGAGCTAATTAGCCATACCAAATAGCACAAAATTATTTGACTTAACCAAGTCTCGAGTTAAGGTTTTACTGTATTTCTGATTCTGTTATTTAATTAATCCTTTTTTTTTTTTTTTGCTGCGCTACAAAATTTAATATTTTTTTTTTGGCGATGCTCTAAAGCTGTAATCTAACATTTATCATTATTAAAAAGTTTTGAAATCACAAATCAAAATACCGTAATTAAAATGGCCACCAAATAATACTCAGTTCATTAAAGTAGCCTACGTTTCTCGTGTCTTTCAGCATTTGGGGGAATAAAATAGAACCAAAAGTAAAATTTACGAGTAATCCATAAATGTGCGCCTTTAATGTGGCACTATCACCCATTTAAAACCGTACGAAAATATCGTGGCGGCATTTAACAGCAGTGACGTTGTTAACCTTTACAGATTGCTCCCAGGTACTCGAGGACATACCAAATTTTCACTCAAGAATTAAGGAGGTCGTGGCTTGGTAGTTTCTTTAAAAGAATGGCGTCTATTCCTTCGCTTGATGCAAGCTAGTACTAGATAGCGCTACATGTTGCCATGTTCTGCAGACTTCTGAATCGCCAATAGTGCCAAGTAAATTAAAATCATATCGCTCCTTTTTTTTTTTTTTAATTGTGAATTGACTCGACGCCACTACCGTGCAGATGTGTAATAAAGTGCCACTTCAACAAGAAATTGGCTTTCAACAATTTGCTTGCTACTATCTTTAGCCTATAGGCCGAACCATTCTCAACTTAGTCACTTCTTTATAGGTTTTTGGTTCGGTTTTAATTTTGTTGTAATTTGTTTTTAGTTAATTTGGTGTGTTGATATCACTCCTTTGAAGGGCCGAACCACTCTCAACTTGGTGGCCTCTTTACGAGTTGTTGACTTTATTACAGTTTATTTTTCGGGAATTGGACGTGAATACAATTTCGTTGCAACGTTGTTGATTTATCGTGATACACTAGTGTGTGTCTAGCACGCTCGTCAGTATACTCGTTCTCATTGTCCGAACTTTGACCGTCCAATGAGAGACGATGCCGACAATACTATCAATGGTTACAACAATATTTTCGTAGTTACGCGCCCTCCCACGCCATTCCCATTATGCCCCCACGCCATTCCTGTTATTGTACTGCACCCATTCGTCCAATTTAGTAGCTGGAAGCCTTCTCGGTATCGACGAATAATCACCCTATGGAAATTAACATGGGGGGGATGAGTTGACTAGCTAGCTAGTAACACATTTACAACGTTATTGAGGGTCGGATTTTGCATTGAAAGCAGCTTAGCTGGCATTCCTACACGACGTAATTTTTGTGAGGTGGGCCATTGCTCCTGATTTCAACACAATTTAAGCTTTTGTACCGCATTATTATTTTTTTTCCAAAAGTACCTGAAATGTGTCCAACTATGCTTCAAGATATAAGACACTGATGCAATGGCGTCGCGCTACAATGGTTTACAACCTCGACAATTAAATTGATGTGATGTTTGTTGCCTAACTTGGCGCGACACACTAGCGTGTGTCTAGATTTCAGACCTCTTTTAAATGGACATTGCTCGCTTCTGAAAGACTAGATTACGCACTGATACGGCGCCATAAAATAAATCCTATGATCACATTTGCGTACAGATGCAAGCCCAGCGTAGTGATGTACGATTGTTATGGCTAACATGTCAAACGAAAAATGCCCACGAACCTCTAGCTTCGTGGTGCAACGTCTCGGGAGCAAAGAGTAAAGTCCCCAGTAGCAATGACAAGTTTTGGCAGAGAGTTAGCTTATGGGTTGGTCGTTATTAAAGGGATTATTAAAATCGGGTATAACTACATTTAACACTTGTATTGGATCCTTGTACCTCTTAACAGGGAGACGATTATTGTTTTAGTCATGTTGTAATGTATCGAGAAAATACCATAAAATGTCCAAGTGCTGCCATCCCGTTAATGCTTGATAAACAGGAAGAACAACACTTGTCGAATAGTTGGGGATATCCAGTGGCATAGTTAGTTGTGTGCAGCAAGAGCAAGACACTCATCCCCCCACACAAAAAGTTAGTGACTTGTAGGAAGGGTATTAACCCCAAGTTGCATGCAGTTGCCTGCGGGCAACAGCTGACTAA
>JAHWFP010112714.1:481508-511223 GCA_023313725.1 Lithobius niger
TCCTCGTCTCCAAACCCTGCGAATGCTGGTTCGAATCCCCCGACTGACCCAATGAATGGTCCTTAAAAAAAAAGTATCAGAAAATAATTCATGCATTTAAGGGTTAAGTGGTTGGATAAAAAGATTATACCAGCCTATAGCCAACCTGGATTTAATTTGTTTTTATTATTTCAGAACAGATGAAAAGTTCTTTGATAATCGAAAATACCGTTAATTCGGCAATTTTACTTTGGTCGAAGTTCATATTAAATACTGTCACTTACGCAAAACCAAATATCGTCCAAGTTCCACAATTCAAACTTGCAGTTTTTCAGTCATGAGTCATGACTCTTGCTGAAGAGTAGATAGTCGAAAAATTGTAAGTTTGAATTGTGGAACTTGGACGATTTTTGGTTTTGCGTAAGTGAGTCTTTAAGATGTAAGTCAATCAAAACACCGTCAATTCGGCAAATTTACTTTAGTTGAAGTTTATATTACAGTCAGTCACTTAACGCGAAACCAAAAATAGTCCAAGTTCCACTATTCAAACTTGCAAATTTTCGACCATCTCTACTGATAGTTTTCTTCAGGCACGAGACTTGCACAACAACCACCACCAACGAACTTTCTCCACTAACTTCAAATTTCCCTCTTCTTTCTCAGTGAGCCTTGGAACCACTCAGCTTTCTAGCTCTCGAGCTCACTGTCTGAGCTGTCTCTCATCAATACTGGAGCTGTTGCTGAACGAAGGTAGGAATTTTTTCCAGCTTTTCGTCAGTTTATCATTCAGTACGTCACTGTTCTTCCTATCTACTGATACGCCGATTTTTGCTTGTTCAGTCTTATTTCCTATCTTGGTATTGCCAAAAGAAAATCAAACACCTTCAACGCTCGGAGGTGTGCTCCCCTGCTCGTGTCCGACTTCAGCATCACCTTGGTGTTATCCCAGTTTAGCAGTTCCTTCCTAAACGACCGAACAGAACGCGCCACTGTTACAGACATTTTGGCTCCAAACTCGACGTCACGTGTGAGCAGTGATGTTGCATCAGCCGTTCCAGTACGTTCCGAAACTGCAATCACAGCTCAGCAAAATCAACAAGCTCAACAGAGCACTCGTTATGTCATAACTTTAAGGTGACTAGACATGGCTAATTGGTTGGACCAGGCTAGGCCAATGGATGTAACCAGGCACTAGCAATATCAAATAGTAAACCATCTCAGGGAGGTAGTTTGGAGTGGCTGCCAGTGGTGGAGCTTGAGCATGCGTGAGGAACCGGAAACAGATTCATTGCTGACTATGGTTGACGTAAGCAAGCCACATCAACACGGCTATAGTAGGGAATGAGCAGAACTGTCACCAACAGTGGTGCGTTTGGTTCGTTCTGTTCGATGCTTTAGGAAGGTACTGTGAGAAGAATGAACACCAAGGGGTGCCTTCGAAAATTGACTCCAATTGAGTTACTTGGGTTTCTCTTGGATCATGGAGTAACTCAAAATAGTCATCCTGGCGCTCCTGATCAATCATTAGTATACACGATCGCTTCACTCCTAGGGAGTTAATACATGCGGTCGCGAGATTTTAAGTTACTCCGGGCAGTTGGGTCAATTTTCAAAGGAAACCAAGCAGACTTTCAGTACCTTCCTAAAACACCGACCAGAACGAACCAAACACACCACTGTTGGTGACAGTTCAACTCATTCCCTGAGATGGTTGCAATTTTGCATTGCTTGCGCCTGGTTACTTCCATCCTGGTCCAATCAATTACCCACGTCTGGTCACGTTAAAGGTATGACCAGGAGCTGATGAAACGAGCCCACTCTGTGTTCATTTTTTTCCTGGTATGACGTAACGAGTGCTGTGTTGAGCTTGTTGATTTTGCTGAGCTGTGATTGCAATTTCGGAAGGTACACAACGTTATTGCGCACGCGCGACGTTAAGTTTGTAGCCAAACTGTCTCTAACAGTGATGCGTTCTGTTCGCTCTGTTCGGTGGTTTAGGAAGGTACTGTGGGATAACACCAAGGTGATGCTGAAGTCAGACACGAGCAGGGGAGCACACCTCCAAGCGTTGGAGGCCACTGCCATTCAGCACTGCCAAGGTAGGAAAATACCACTAAGAACGTTCAAAAATCGGCATAGCAGATAGGAAGAATAGTGACAGCTGAACTGACAGAAAAACTGACGAAAAGCAAGCAAAAATTTCTACCTTTGTTCAGCAACTGCTCCAGTATTGATGAGGAAGCCAGCTCAGACAGTGAGCTTGAGAGCTATACCATGAGCCACGGCTGTTTACCGTGACGTCATCATGAGTTAGCCACTGACGAATGAGAATAGTGGATCTTTGGTAATCTGAGTGGACTAGCACAGTCACGTGCATCACGGCAACAGCCTTGGCGTGTGGTATAGAAAGCTGAGTGAGTTCCAAGGCTCACTGAGAAAGAAGAGGGAAATTTGAAGTTAGTGGACTTAAGAAAGTTTGTTGGTGATTGTTGTGAAAATTTGCAAGTTTGAATAGTGCAACTGGACGATTTTGGGTTTTAAACAACAATTGTTCGTAAATTTTACTGTAATACATAATTTTTTTTTAAATGCGTAGGCTGGCTTGAAAGCACCCTCCTTCACCCTGGTCGTCGCTGAGCTTTAGTTCATAACAGTCAGTGCAGCCGCACTGCCTGTACACTTTATATCTATGCCACTGGGTATTCCTGACCATGTTGGGATTACAGAGATTAAAGTAAGGTCCTTCTATGCCATCGAATAAAATAAATAAAAAATTTGTGAAAAAGTAGCGAAGCAACAATCTTGCTCGGCAGCGAGGCCGTAGAGATAACAGAATACACTGGTGATGATGCTACCACTACTGGTTACCCTTCTAAACAGGGCGGTGGCAAAATCTGTATCGCCAACACAATGCCACCTAATGGACCACTTACACTACCTCTCTTCACCATCACCCCAGAAGAATCCTCTTTCTACTCCAAACACATCAAGAAGCCACAATTAGACTCCTCTCCCTTCCATAACTCCCACAAGTTCTCCAACTCCCAAGTTTGCCCCTGTTTGAATGGGTCTTCCATTTCAGACACCTCACAAGTCACATCGTCTTCCTCCATAGCAACTCCGTAGTATCAAGGGAGCCCAAGTGCTCACTCTACCCTACCTGCACTATGTGGATGATTTCCCTCAACCCCCTCCGTCAACGAGGCTGTCTCCTGTCTTATTCTACTCCTCCAATCTCTACCCAAGTCCACTTCTCTCTGTTTACAGTGGACTTAAATCGTTACCAGCCTCTAGTACATTCCATCGTCCTGGCTAGATTCTCGTCCATACTCGTAAACCCTTCTCACCGTAGGCTCCATTCTCATCTTCCTCACTCTCCTGTCGTTCCCAACCTTAGCCATTACTTCCCTAGCCTCAAAACATGATCACTTCATCTCTCCCCTCACCACCTCTTTATCTGTAAAGCGATTGGTGCCCATCTTCCAGCAGTTTCCACACCCCAGTCCTGTACACTAAAATACCAATCTCAAACCCTCGGCACTGCCTTCCACAGAACATGTACTAATTAAAACCAGTTACAACTCTGCAACTGAACCTTCTTCACCATACCCTTTACCCTTCCTGCCTTGACCATCACTTTTCCTCTTGCCCTCTGACCCCAGGAACTCCTGTTTCACCTGAAAAATAACACCCAGATACATGTAGTCCAGCACTCTCCGTAGCTTAACATCCCCTATCCACGTGGACTCCTGAACCATCCCATCCCAGAGATCCGCCAAAACATATACCCAGACTTCTCGCCACTAAATAAAGCGTCCATCTCAACCCCCCACTCTGCACAAACATCCAAGAGCTATAAATTTCCTTTATCCCCCACCAGCAGACCAATATCAGCAAACAGAGCCGCTGGCGTCGTAACTCTCTTTTCCCAGCAGAATCCCAGAATCCACCAACCTCTTCTCCAAGCCTCAAGTAAACCAAGCACAGCAGTGGTTGCGAAGCAGTACCTTCCTAAAGCTCCGAACAGAGCGAACAGAATGCACCACTGTTACAAACAGTTTGGGTCCAAACTTGATGTCGCGCGTGCGCAGTGATGTTGCGTCAGCCATTCAGTACCTTCCTAAACTATAATACAGCTCAACAAGCTCAGCAGAGTATTCGATACGTCATACCTTCACCGCAACCAGACCTGGCTAATGGATTTGACCAGGATTGGCTAATAGATGTGACCAGGCGAGAGCAATGCCAAACTGCGAACCATCTCAGGGAGGTGGTTTGCTGGGGTGGAGGTTTGAGCATGTGAGAGGAGACAGTTTTGACGAAACAAATTCATCGCTGACGATGTTGACGTCAATCAAGCCACATCAACACGGATATTAGCAGGGAATGAGCCAAACTGTCACCAACAGTGGTGCGTTTGGTTCACTCCGTTTGGTCGTTTAGGAGGGTACCGAAGACGTGCTGTTGCATGTACGAATTGTGTAGGTCGTGCAAGATGTCGCATCATAATCCCCTGATTTAGCTTAATCAAACAGTACCTTCGTAAACGATCGAACAGAACGCACCGCTGTTAGAGACAGTTTGGCTCCAAACTTGACGTCGCGCGTGTGCAGTGATGTTGCGTCAGCCGTTTAAAAAAAAAAATTAATAATTTTTTTTATAATTAACGTGACCAGATGCGGCTAATTGATTGGACCAGGCTAGGGTAATGGATGTGACCAGGCGCGAGCAAGGCGAAATTGCAAACCATCTCGTGGAGGTCGTTGTGGGTGATTGCCAGTGGTGGAGCTTTTGAGCATGCGCGAGGTAACAGTTTTACCGGAAACAGACTAATCGCTGAGGATAGTTGACATAAGCAAGTCAAATCAACACGGCTATAATAGGAAATGAGCTAAACTGTCACCAACAGTGGTGCGTTTTATAAATTTATAAATTTTATACATAAGCTTCAGTAATTAGTGATTATATCTTCAATGTATCGCAACAGCAAGTACGTAAATAAACTCGAGCTTGCTGTTCAAAATAATACTGTCTTGTAGTTTACTGTCCGTGAATGAGAGTCGATACAATGATGAATGCTAGTGACGATTTTGGGTTTACAATGGTACTAATTCGTGACATGTAGAAGCAACGAAAATTACTTTTGCTTGATCCAACAAGGTTAATTTCGAAGGCACCCCTTGTCTCAACCTCTCCTAAATTGCCTTACAGCAGGACACATCTAAGCCTTCTCATCAACTCACCAACCCATCCCCATCCTCAAAAATTCCATCGAAAGCTTCTCCATATTTATTCTATCAAATTCCCCCTCCATATCCAAGAAAGCCACCACCCAAATACTCCCCCCTCCCCCGTCCCCCTAGCATCTGGATAGACTGAGTAACAATAAACAAATTATCTTACAACCTCCTTCACTCCCTGAACCCATTCCGCAAGTCTTCCAACTCACCCGTCCTCTAAATCTCCTCTCAGATTCTTCGTCACAATGCTAACAAAGACATTATACACACGGCACTTGTGATGGCTACAAGACGGTAATACCCCAAGTCCTCCACATTTCTCTCTTATGAACCAAGCAAATCTTCACTTCCTTCCAATTACCTAGAACCTTCCCCGACTTCCAATACCCCACTGAACTCTTTGAAAAGTCTCCTCATCTCCTTTGTCTTAAGCCCCTACAAAAACTCTTCCCCAGCCCCATCTTCCCCCAGCACCTTTCCCTCCTTGACACCTTTCAACTCTGCATCCAATTCCAATACAGGGATACGATCCATTCCCTCCATTTTCCTCTCTCTCATCAACCTCCACCACTCATCTTTCGTATGAAAGCTGCTAACAACGACCTAATTTCATACAGACAGTAATTCCCCACACCTGCAGAAGCAACCCTCTCTCCCATCTCCACTCTTAACATAAACTTACAGTTCCTTCCTAAAGCACCGAAGAGAACGAACCAAACTCACCACTGTTGGTGACAGTTCAGCTCATTTCCTACTAAAGCCATCGTCAGCGATGAATCTGTTTACGATACATAGCGCATGCTCAAAAGCTCCACCACTGGCAATCACCTGCAACCACCTCCTCGAGATGATTCGCAATTTTGCATTGCTCACACCTGGTTACTTCCATTAGCGTAGCCTGGTCCAGTCAACTAGCCATGTCTGGTAACGTTAAAGGTATGACGTAACGAGTGCTTTGCTGAGCTTGTTGATTTTGCTGAGCTGTGATTGCAATTTCGGAAGGTACTAAACGGCTGACGCAATGTTACTGTGCACGCGCGACGTTAAGTTTGGAGCCAAACTGTCTTTAACAGTGGTGCGTTCTGTTCGGTGGTTTAGGAAGGTACTATTACTTTTCACATATCTCCAGAAACATCTCTGCCCACCATAGCATTCACCAATTCCAGCTTCTGGTTGTAACCCCTAATTTTTCTACTCACCAATTTCTTTCCCACGCCCGTCTTTATGTGAACTTCCAATTTTTCTCCAGTAACCTCTGTATCTCCCTATGTACGACTTCTTCTCTTCTCCACCCCTTACAGGACTCTAAACGTTCCTTTATCACACGTTTCACCTCCCCATCCCAACCCCTCTACCATTCCCTTTCCTACTCACCATCATCTCTGGCCTCTTGAGAATTCCATCCTTCCGTGCCTCATAAGTCTCTCCTCAACAACTCCCCCCAAGACCTTAAAGAATTTCTTTTACCTCCCCCCCTCACAAAGGTTCGAACCTTACCCCCTTTTCCTGTACAGCCCCTTCTCCTTCATCATGCTAGTGTCTCTCATCCATTCCACCCAAACAAGGTATTTATCAGACTCTGAACCTCACATTTTACCCACAACATACACCCTGTAGCTCATCCTACCACATCCCCCTTCCAGCCAAAAAAAAAAGTTGATCGTTGATTTCAACCCTCCTCTGCCACAAGTACACTGTTATCCCTCTCTACTCCCAAGATTTGCCAATTCCAAACCATTATCAACCAGAAACCTCATCACCAATCTCTTTTCGGTTATCCACCTGCCGACCCCCCTCCTCCGAAAAAAAATTGGCATGCCTAACATTGAACCCAAGATTCGCCAATTCTACACCATCATAAACCAGAAACCTCCTCACCAACCAACAATTTTGGTCCCCCCCCCATTCTGCAAGCCTCGCAACAAAGTCGCTGAATAAAATAATATCATAACTCTCTCCCCTCCATTCAGCCTGCTAATGTCTCCACCAGATGCCAACACATCTCAATCCAACCTACGGATCCTGCCCCCCCCCCCACCCACAACCTCTAATATATCACCCCCACGGCAATTTTCCTTCTCCCAACCTCAAACGTCACTTGCATGTGCGCCTTCCCATTTCCCTCCCTCTCCCTCAACTCTTTTCCCAGGATTCCAATCCCCGCCTTCTTATCTGTCCTACTCCCAATCCAACTCTATCCGTCCCACACAAGAAGAACCTCCGCATCCCTCAAATAGGTTTCAGTAACTGCTGCAAACTCCTCCCACTTCCAGTCCAATCTCCCTCTATGCATGTTAAGGAACCCCTCTGCAACCCACCGAGCGCACCCCTACACCTTCTATTCCGAATTCCACTCTACGACTGTCTTCTCCCCTAAAATTCGCAGCACATCCTCCTTACCTGACTGTTTTCCCATCCCCATTCCATCCTTTCTACAAAAAAAATAAAAATAAAAATAAATAAAAACTAGACAAAAAAGATGCACCCACTACACGGCAAATTTCCATCCACACCAAATTCACTGTTACCTGATTATAATTACTCCATCCGTACTCCACTGATTCGAAACACATTCCACGTGTCTACCACTTCAGATCCCCACTCCCTCCTCGCCAACCTTCCATCCCCAAACACCTATAAATTCTTGCTCCCAGTGAACTTGCTAACCTTATCAAGATCTTGAATCTTGGCTTGAATCTCGAATCTAGGACTGAAGCTATGATGATACTGGCGGGTCCCTCTTTTGTAACTGGGTGCGTAAAGGTCGCAAACACAAAACACCGACCACAACACCTCCCCCTCCCCGCGTAAAATCAACCCCTCTCCTACTCCACTACCTCAGAAGACTACCTTTCCCCCACCTCCTCAGTCTCCCTAACCTTCTCCCTCCTACCCAGGAGCAACTTAACAGCCCCCACAACTCACTCCTCAGCAGGTCTTCCAATCCCCAACGCTCCACCAGCACATGCACCACTGTTTCCTCCACCCAACCTTCTCAGGCAGAATCGTCTTCACCCCCCACCCAGTGGAACACCTCCCCGTCACATATTTTATATAGTAACAGAGAGTAGAAGAACTTCTTAGCTCATAAGTCCACCTCCAGTGGCAGTTCACCACTCAACTTTATCCAGTGGATTTTTAAACGAGTTAAGACTGGCTGCCGTAACTACCTCTTCAGGCAAGTGGTTCCAATCATTAATCATTAATCTTTCTTTAGGCTACTCTTAGTCTTGTTTTTCGTTTGAAGATGGTGAGGTCGTGTCCTTTTCGCTGATCTTCGTGTAACGTCCACAGGTGGTCACTAGAAATGTCATATAAATTGTGGAGAATCTTATACATTTTGATTAGGTGGTCTCTTCTCCTTTTCTCAAGAGATGGTAGCAGGAACAAATGAACATGCCCCTCGCCCACAGAGTGGGCTCGCACTTTCATTTGTTCCTGATGGTAGGTGGAGTTTGTGGAGTCTTTCTGGATAAGACAGCTTTTTACAAGAGAAGACCAGCTTTGTAGCTCTTCTTGAACTCTTTCGAGGGAGTTAATATCTTTGACCAGGTAAGGTGACCACAAAGCATTACCATATTCTAGGATCAGCCTGATGTAGGTCTTTTACAGAATGGCAAAGGCCTCTTCTGGTATGTTTTTTAATGTTCTACGTATGAGACCGAGCCATACAGTACCTTCCTAAAGCACCGAACAGAGCGAACAGAACGCACCACTGTTAGAGACAGTTTGGCTCCAAACTTGATATCGTGCGTGCGCAGTGATGTTGCGTCAGCCGTTCAGTACCTTCCTAAACTACAACACAGCTCAACAATCTCAGCAGAGTATTCGATACGTCATACCTTCACCGCGACCAGACCTGGCTAATGGATTTGACCAAGATTAGCTAATAGATGTAACCAGGCGAGAGCAATGCCAAATTGCGAACCATCTCAGGGAGGTGGTTTGCTAGGGTGGAGGTATGAGGATGCACGAGGTAACAGTTTTGGCGGAAACAGATTCATCGCTGAATATGGTGACGTCAATCAAGCCGCATCAACACGGCTATTAGCAGGGAATGAGCCAAACTGTCACCAACAGTGGTGCGTTTGGTTCGCTCTGTTTGGTCGTTTAGGAAGGTACCGTTTGGCTGGCTTTCTTGGCAACAGCTGCACACTGAGGGGCCATTTAAGTGCGCTGTCAACAATAACACCCAGATCTTTTCCTGTGTCGGCCACCTCAACGACTTGATCACCAAGTTTGTATTGGTAAGATCGGATTTCCGTATTCACAGTGAATGACCTTACACTTTTTTTTAATTAACTCTGGGTCTCCAAATAGAGACCCATTCAACAAGCCTGTTTATTAGGCCATATTGAATGTTCAATTTTGCTTCTGCACCGTGTAGTGGGCATATACACCTTACGCGCCATCATCTCAAAACCAGACCTTCATCACCGCTCCCTCAGAGAAACGGATAGATCCCACTACCCTGGGTCCGCCTGGGTCCCACAAAAAGCTAGACCATAGCGTTAGATATATTATATTGTTACTTGTATCTTCCATACTTGCTGACCACCATGCGTCGTCACTAGCATGGAAATGCCATGCGGTTTACGAATTAATCTAGCTAGCGCTACTCAAAATTAAAATCTCTTTCTTAGGCTTGCTAAAAAGTCACAATAAAATTATTATGCTTATAATAAAATGATTAGCTTACACTAGGCAATTTAGATACGTTAAGGTAATTGGCATTAGTATAAGCAAGAATTATAGGGGTTTGGGATAATTCTTGGTAAGGCTTCTGGTTTAGAGTAGCTCTAACTAGTGATGATTCTTTGTATTGTAGCAGTTGGTTGAAAAACAAGCGTGGGTGCAAAGCAGTGCAAAGCCGCTTACGAGCACGAGAAGACCACGTTTTGCACGTCTATCTGTGCAAAACGGGTTGGTGAAATTGTAATGGTTTACATATTTGCCTGTTGAATGTCAAATTTGGTTGTGTGTTGAATGACCGTTTCTTTATTTCAGCAAGTGGAAGCACCACGTGAGAGAAATATGTCAATTATCCACACCGATTTGCTGACGATGTAGAAAATGACATTAATTGTGAGACGCAGCTGCTGTTTAGCCTTCGTCAGTTTTGTAACATCGGATTTCGTGATCGCAGCTGCACATACGGAAAAGGCGCGTACGGAAATACCTTGAGGTGAGAGAAGATATATTGGTTAGTTTTTAAAGAGAATACATCTGAAAGTAAATCTTTCAGCTTTTTTCGCCGTATACACCAATGCTGTTTTCATGCCGGCTTGTTTGTAAGTTAGCCAACGTATAGTAGTAGATAAGCCGATATCGTAAAAAAAAAAAGGAAAAGTCTCAGGGGATTATTGCTAATCGCAAACTGCAATCATTAGGTCTAAAATATGTTTAAAGGTTCCCAGTCTGATAAGAGCAAAAAAATATAAAAATTTGCAACCTAGCTGGGAATCGATCTTTTCGTGTTCAAAACAAACATGTTATGTTAACTGGGGGGGGGCATAGTTGATTTTGGTGCCTCCGTCTACACTGACGCAGCCAGAAACAAATTGTGGGAGGGGGCCGAACATAGCCAGCAAGGGGGTCTGGGGAAGTGCTGCAAGCTCCCCCAGCGGGGTTCGGGGCGGAGCCCCGGAAGCCGAAGCATTTTACTGTTCATCACTGCCCTATCTGGCTTCAGAAGTGTACTGTTTTTACACATTCTTGAGAAATTTATTTAGCAATACGATGCGTTCAAGTTAATGTTCAAGAAAAATCTTCTTTCATCCTTTTTTTTTTTGCTCGGTTTTGGGCGCCAGATTCATACTTTCTTTTCATTATGATAGCAACCTTGCCGGTTAAGGGAAATGAAATAGCGCTTTTTCAGAGGGGTATGTGGTAGTGGGGACCCAGGGTGATGACCTTCACCCAGACGCCTTGGGTTGGCCCATGAGGAATCAGCCATGGTGTTGACGACTGGTGCTCTTTGTAATGCAGGAAACTACCCAATGATGGTGGAAGAGCTTAAACCACTGACTGCGCTGGTTATATCGTAGCTTATATAATCGTAAAACAAGCTGCAATTTTGACTAGTCAGTGTCAAAATAATTTCAATTTTTGAAATTAGGTTAAGCTTCAATTGTGAAAATACATGATATCTTGAAATTTGAATTATTATTTCTTTTTGTTAAAGATTAGGTAACCGATTTTGCTGCCCCCTCTGCTGGTGACTGGGGGGGGGGGGGGCAGCCGCGGCAGCTACGGCCCTGGCTATAAGCAAGGGTATGAGCAATACAGGCGGCACCAACTATCAAACCGAAACTGTGGGAAACTTACCAAGTTTGTTTTGGCAGTAAGGGCTTTCCCCACAGTGACGGCAGCACTTACTTGCTACCTTATCTGGATTCTCCATTAATTTAATTCAATACAATTTTAAAAAATATAATAAAAAGCTCTAGTTGTGACAGACGGATGTAGTACGCTGGTAGTTCAGTATTTAATAATCACTTGCTCGCATAAGCATCCATTGACATTGCGTTCAGTTCTTTTTCGTCCCCTTGTCCCTATCTAAGCTAGGATTATTAGTTGTTTGGGAGGATGCGTCATTCTCAGCGTTGGGTGTTTTAGTGGCATGAATGGTGGTTTAGCATTCTACTGGCGCCCTCATGAAAACGACGGCATTACATGGCAAAAAAAAAATGGCTGCAACGAAGTGATATTCGTCTGACACTCCTTGATGGGATTTTGCAACCGTACTATACCATCTTCTTCCATACCGAACTCCATTTTTAAACAAATCCAGTCTTAACAGAGTGAATACGCTATCTTTGCACTCTTTCTCTACTATTGCTTGTTGCGGGACTCGGGAACAATGCACACTCTTAGCGTCAATCGCTTACTATATGGTTCCCCATTGTCATTGGTCTACCAGACAACAATCCCTAAATAAAGTATTGGTTTTGATACATAAGTAAATACATAGACATAATTTTTTCTCACTTCAAAGCCTTTCTTAAGATACTGTTCAATTATTTTGCAAGCATGAGACTGTTTTGCAGAGTAAACTTGTATAGCTACAACAATTAAAGAAAAGTTAATGTGTCAACAGGTAACAACAAGTTCTGCACAAAGTAACAAAAAAAAAAGATTTTTTGGCTACGTGAAATTTGATACTCGTAAGTCCTTGGAATTCAGTTAGTAATGACAACGCAAGTTTTCTAAGGAATGAAGAATATGCCTTTTATGAAACACAATACAATTTTTTTTATATGAATGACTATATTGCCAACTTAAATCCATCCGTATAGTTCAACGGCGTCTTGGGTGTACGTAGCATTTCTCATGTTTAGCACCCATTCTCCAGAATTATTTTTTGTTGGGTTGTTACCTAAGCGCGACCACCTTTGTGTTGACAGTAATGGCATGAAATTGCTGTGCACATAACAATTTCAAAGCAGGTGGTACATCTGTAATGCACCTGGCAAAGCAGTTTTTAAATTGACGAGAAATATTTTGCTTGATAACTGCTTATTGTTTAGTTGAATGTGCCAATTTTAGGGTACCGTAATTTGTTGTTGATACTCTTCTTAATTTCCAGGTTTCTTTGATAATACCCAAGTCGTCTTTGGTAGTCAACTTCTTTTTAAGCAATGGGTGACTGGAGGCCTTTTATATATGGTGGCTTGGCCTCCATTACTGCTGAGTTTGGTAAGTTAAAACTTTTTTTTTCAGGAAATGCCACCCTTTCGGTCAAAAGTGCTTTTAACCCGTGTTGGAATGCCTTAGTCCATGTTGGATTGAATTGATGAATTCTACCGTAACTCCTTGATGTCAATACACGTGATAATGCATTTGTATTTATGCTACTGTCTCGCGTATAGAGCCGCCCCAGCAAAAAAACACCCACTGCAAAAAAAAGTGCATGCAAACCACACATTTTCTTTACATGCTTGATATTTATGACAGATGTAAAGACAGGTAAAATAAAAACCTTCGTCGCATTTTCACTAGTAAAGATGTGGAAACATTGATATTAATCAGACAAGCACTTTATGGGTATAACGGTACATTACTGTACACCTATTAAAATGACCAGTGAGCTGCAATTTTTCTCATCCATTTGGAGGCCATGTTTGTTTAAAAATGAAAGTTAAATGGTATTTATCAATAACTTCAGAATGGTTGTAGTAGTGACTTGTAATCGGCACCATTGGAAAACTGGTGAAAGCCTATTGGGACAAGGGCGAAACTAATATGATTTCAGCAAGCAAAATAGCAGAAACTTCTCCCAAATTGGCCAACATTTAACAAAATTATCATCATGTCCACATATCCATTGCAGGTTGTTTTTGGACAAAAATATTTCTATAAAAGTGTGGCTTGTATGCGAGATAATACAGCGATTGAGTCACACTAATTGACCAGAGAGGAGTTTTTGTAGGACTACCCTATTGGCTTCCCAGTGGGGGAAAAAAGTCTGTTGTAGATTTCTTCATTTAGACCTTATTTGTGTGTACAACGATATGTGTAAGCGAGTAAGAACAGCTCGGGTATAATTCATCACGTCCACACTAAGCTTATCTAACTCCCCATCGAATCTCACAGCTGACATTTATCACCAGACTTTATGGGGGATTTGGAGGGGGATATAAAACTGGAAATCATTGCGTGAAACAGAGGGTTAAGTACCAAATGTGTTGTAAGCCACAGCCTTTCTTTTTCTGTCTTGTACTTTCTGTAATGCTATCTTAAAATAATGGCGATGGTAAACTTTCCATATGAACTATTTCTGTACGTATTCGAATATTTTGGTTAAATATATCGAATATAAAAAATATATTTAACTAGACTAGAACATTTTGTTAATTGTAAATCTAAAATGTGGTAATTTTATATGTGTTATATTTGCGTCTTGCTGCAACAATGAGCTGCAACAATAATAAGCTGCAACAATGAGCAGCCACTCGATAATATTCTAGATAATGCATTTTAGGTCGATTATGACATTTCAAAATTCCTGGCAATACTTTTTATACTAAGTTATAAGTAGCCCACATCCAGTGCCGTAACTAAGTAGCAAGCACAGGGGACGCAACTTGTTCTGATGTTGCCCCAAAAAGAGTAATCTGTTGCCCCCACCAACTACTTTTTATAGCATTTTTACCCCACTTTATTTTGTCAGGGGACTCGGTGAGTCCCTTGAGTTCCCCTTAGTTACGGCACTGCCCACATCATTGTTCTTTGCAGGTACGTTTCCAATTGACACTACCAAGACTCGGCTGCAGATCCAAGGCCAACAGATTGACGCCAAACACAGTCAGCTACGATATCGTGGGATGTTGCACGCAATAGCGAGGATTAGTAAAGAAGAAGGGGTACGAGCTTTATATTCTGGGTATGGTTTGGTTTGAAAAATTGTGCGAGGCTCTAAGAAAACATTACAGTGTGTATCAACATCAACTTAGATACATTCATTACATTTATTCCCCCGCAGGATATCGCCCGCTGTATTAAGGCAAGCAACATATGGGACTATTAAAATAGGAGTGTATTATTCGATCAAAAAGCAAATTGTGAAATCGCCGGAAGGTTAGAAAGAAAACTTCTTTGCTGTAATAAAACAAATTTGAAGTGCGAGTGAGAATCTTAAAAATAAATGTTTAATTTCAGATGAAAATTTATTTATTAATGTATGTTGTGGAATGTTTGCGGGTGTTGTATCATCGACAATAGCAAATCCTACAGATGTTTTAAAGGTAAGTTTTGTAACTGATACTGTTAGTTGTTTGGAGTGGTATTTTACAAAATAGTGAATAGGTGACTAGGGTTTCCAAACCCGGCCCTAAATGCCGAGCCTGGGTTTCTGGACTTGAAAAATATAAAACCAGGGTTTTTCCGGTTACGTACCTGGGTTTTACGCAAAATTGAACAAGATGCAACTTGTGTCCGTAAGTCTCACCTCGTAAAAGTGCTAATATAAAACTAACAAAAAATTAAAGTAAACTAGTTTCATTTATTAACTTTTTACACTTTTTTAGAAATTTTCTTAAGCAAATCCGATACTATTATATTTACTATTTCGGTCCTAACTCATTAAGTTAAGATATTTAAAAATAGGACCTCAGGATTTTTGTTTAAAATTAACTTGCATCAATGTCAGTAAACGACTAAAGATTCACGTTCGCAGTAACTAGCCACCAGTTGAGCTAGATGAAGCCCACAGTTAGAACAGAAATAAACAAGCAACAGTGCCGGTTGCTATGGCAATGTGGGAATGAGGCGGCTTTCGTGCTTGTCCTAGCTTGTATCGTGAAGGTGCAGCACATAGCTCACTTGCATTGCACTTGTCTTTAACTAAAATACTTCATAATGGAGCAAAAACGCCTACATTTCACCACAATATTAAACCCGAAAACTCTGGTTTTTGGTTGTGCCAAACCCGGAGTTTTCGGGGCTGTAAATTGTCTGGGTACCTGGGCTTGTAACCCTATAAGTGACTGGATAGCATGTTGAAAACCAAGGTTTTGTGCATGCTTACTTTAATCTGGGGAGGGAAGGCATATATCGCTGGTGTTTATGAGTAGATGTACGTAAGTGCCATTGCGTGATAAAAATGAAAAAAACAAACGAAAAAACAAACTCCCATTGGCGTATCTTTTCTGTTAGTTGAAATGAGAAACTCTTGGGAGGAAATTAGGTTTTTAGTTAGTGAGTAATGAATATTTTTAGGTGCCAAGTTTTCGTTGGTTTGCCATTGTTGAATTAAAAGTTGTGTTTGTGTTTGATTCAGTAGCATAAATCACTCTTTTTCTCGTGTTCAAGGTTAGACTACAAGCACAAAATGACAGTATGGGAAAGCAAAACATGTTTCGCAGTTTTCTGGATATTTTTCACAAGGAAGGACTGGCTGGGCTATGGAGGGTGAGCAGGCTGTCTGTTTAACTTCTAGACAGTTTTTGACACATCTGGTTGTGCTGAGAATTTTTTTGGAATTGAAATTCGATTTTGGTGTACTTGCAGGGTGTGGGGCCTACTGCTCAACGAGCAGCCATCATTGTTGGAGTAGAACTTCCTGCCTATGATGTAACAAAACGTTATTTCCTGGATTCTGGTTTGCTAGGAGACACAATAACTAATCACTTTCTGTAAGTATGTGATCTAGCTCAACGTTTACTGTAAAAATTGTATCCGTTCAGTTGTATTTTTTTTTTGCCGTGTAAAAATACAATTTTTTATTTATAGTGCAGTATCACATCTTCCACAAAATTCTGCACGTTAAATGGAATTGATGGATGAGCTGGTTATTTTTCCGAATATGTACAACCTTTTTCTTTGTGTCAAAAAAGATGTTATTAGGTTTCTTGCGTAAAGCACCAATTACGGATATTTCAGTATTGGTTGTAGTTGTATGTCGTTCTAGGATGTCATGTTTGATGACTTGATCCGACCAATAACGTCTATACATGGCATAAACTGAGATATAACAATGTGATGTTAAGTAATCAGTTTAATGACTTTCAGTCGATGTCCTTTTAGGTCACAAACAACATTATTGGGTTTCTACCATAGTATTCGTTACATGCTTTTCTTTGTTTAACGGGGCAATTACTCCATTTTGACATGCATGTTTTACTTTTGGATCACTTACACAATAACTAAACAAAAGAATTGCGGTAGGATTACGTTATGCACGTCCGATATAACAATTTAATACTGCTTCACCAAAACACGATATGGAGACCGCCATTGATTTGCTGGAATGTGCAGAAATTAATTCCGACAGATGGTGCTTATCGATTTCGACTCGCAGCCGACTGAGATAGCTGTGTTGGCTGTGAGTACCTTAAGCGTCTGACAGCCTTAGATGCCCTCTACCGTCGGCCAGCTAAGGCCGTCAGATGTTGAGCTACTCACAGCCAACACAGCTATCTCAATCGGCTGCGAGTCGAAATTGATAAGCACCATCTGTAGGCATTAATTTCTGCACGTTCCAGCAAAATGATGGCGGTCTCCGTATCGTGTTTTAGTGATGCAGTAATTAAAATGTTGTTATCGGACGTACGTAACGTATTCCTAACGCAATTCTTGCGTTCAGTTATTGTGTAAGTGGTCCAAAAGTAAAACATGCATGTCAAAATGGATTTTAAGGCGAGTCTGCATCCAATTTAAATTTAAAGACATTTAAATTCCACTGTATTTTGGGGCCAATTTTGCATTGTATTTTGTTGCGATGAAGTACTATTTTGTGGTGATGGATTTGGCGGTTTTTGACGACGGATTCCTTTGTAGCAGAATCTGCGCGATGCGCGACAATACGTCACAGTACAGGGAGCCTTTCTGTTGTACGATTTGACTTGTCAGTAAAAAAAATTATTTATTATTTAACAATAAACCTGCACCTAATTCTTACAGAAATATATTTAGCTGTCATGTAACAACTTCCATGCAGTTGTTTATTCGTTTTTACGTATTGTCTTTACTAATCGAGCAGTTTGAGGATAGGCACAGCAGCTGATCAACTAAGGCCCTATTTCGTATGTTATCGCGTAATCACGGCCTGCTTCTTGTCCTCCTTGTCCACCCCTCACTACTCATAAGCAGAGTGACTTGCTCACGTGGAGACAGCATGGCCACGTTCTCATAGAAAATCTTATTTAAAAAAAATTCACTCAGAAAAATTAATTGATTTTTTGGGGGCAGTAAGCAGCAGAGTTTTGAAAAACACTGATAATTTTAAAAGCACAACTAGTTCGGAAATACTTTGGCCTAAAGAGTGTTTGCTGTTCCGTCGTTGTTTTTGCTTGAATGGCTGAAGCTGATAAAGAGACACACAGACGAATGCGAAAAAACTTTGGAAGTGTTATTTCCTTTTTTTGCACAAATCATGAAAGTAATTATAAACTGTGTTTATAGTGTAGAGCTACTCGTCGTTATGCTATTTCTATTTTGTTCTGCTAAAGAACTCAAAGAATCGTGCAGTAATTTTTATTCACCCCGTTTAATTTTATTGCAACATTTTCGACTTTCGTATAACTAACCGTAATAAAAAACAGTTACCTGGTTTCTCTACAAACTGTTACTTGCCACTACCATGTTGAACAACTTAAAGCATTGCAACAATATTACGAAGGTGCAGAACTGAGCTATTTCGAGCAGAAGTATTCAAGATTTGTTGTAGAAACGCCATATCCAAGTAAGGACGGCGATGTGGCTTTGGTAAAGCTAGAAAACGGCAATAAAAAAACATCAGTAATTTTTAATGAATTTGTTTATGCATGCAGCTGTAGAAATTCGTACTTGAACAAGGGTGTGTTTATGACACCCATTCCCCGTAGTCTGAGGAGGGTCCCGTAGTCTCGTATGGTAACAAACTGTTTGATAGCCAAAAGACTGTTAAACATAACATAAAAATAGGGGTGCACAACATGATAGATTGCTACAAATAGGCACCATGTAGACTCTTAATGGTGATCGACTGCTCACTTCAGGCAACCTTGAATTAGTGTTCGATCGATGCATTGGTGGCGATGGATCTCTAAATTTCACCGCTGCCGATGGATTCGTGTATTTGCTAATGGTTTGGACAATGGATTTTTACTCGAAGTAATGGTGGGAGAACGGCTAAATGTGTTTGATATTAGCTGTATCCAGTTGCAGAGGATTCTGTTGTTTATGTTATTGCTGAATATTAAACACTAAATTTAACATTCAAAGCCGATCGGGAACTCAAAGCCGATTGGGAACAGTTGGCTACATCACCATTGTGATGCGATTGGTCCACTACTAGCTGCATGACGCTCCTCGCTCTTTGCTCTGATACATATCACAACCAGGAATAAGCAGTCAACAATACAACAAGGCTGTTTTAAAACTTAATCTGCTCTAGTCGCACAACGTCGGCTATAAGTCAGTTTAGTTTCTTTAGTTAATTATTCAAGTATTCTGGATTAAATTAGGGTATGTTGCCATGATGTTGGTCTCATGCTAAGGAGGATGGTGTGCTAACTCAAACGTCCACATCTGGGAACGCGTTATTACTTTTCCTGGAAAAAAAGTGCTGTACTGACCCGATTGTAAGGTGGCTCGAATATAAAGCGAATTGTCATTTTGGACTAATAAATTCAACAAAAATAAACAGGCACGATTATAAGGAGGATGGCTTACACCCAAGATTCGGCCTGTGCCTATATTATCAATATAGTTGACATTATAGAATAGTTCAGCCAATGCCGAAACAGAATCGAAGTTTCGTCATTATAGGATTTTTTTGTGTGGACTCCATAACACTTTTAAGGTCCCATTTTGGTTATGTTTTAGTTTTTGCTAAATAATTCAAAAACTATGTGAGCTACTGTCTTCTCATTAGCACCAATGGATGGCTCTGGAAAAAAAGATTCTAAGGGTAAAATTTAGGGATGTGCGATACTCGAAAAATTCGAGCCGAGCCGAGTATGAAACTTGTACTCGAACTCGGCTCGCTGCTCGCGTCCATAGTCGAAAAACTTGAAGCCGGCGAAAATGCCATAACTTCGTCAATTTTTGACCAATTTTGACATTCCAATATACCAAATCGATCGTCTCAACGAGAGTTTTCCAGTGGTGCAGATTAAAAGTCAATAACTGAAATCATTTTCAAGGTACATCTTTAAAACTGGAAAACCATGACCCACACAGTCAACTAAGCACCATTTTTGTTCCTATTATCCTAACAAATTAAAGGGAAACTTGCAAACAAAATATTTCCACCAAATACTCGAACTCGGCTCGATACTCGATTCTTCTGTTTCAAACTCGGCTCAGCTCGACTCGAATTAAAATTGTTCTACTCGCACACCCCTATAAAATTCAAACTTTAAAATCAGTCAAAATTTGCGCGAGTTATGGATTTGGACGCGAATGTAAGACGATGATACAATTTTAATGGAGCAAATTCGAAAAAAAATACCGTCTTATATTTGGGCCAGTGCGGTACTTGCGGTCATTTCTTATTCGTTTTACTGCTATAGTTTTCGCGATGGAAACGAACGTAAATTTCTTGCAAACTTATAAAAAAAAACCAAAGGGGAAAAGTTTATTCCAACATTCAATAAATGCGGTTTATAAAGTTAAACAAACATCATTTGCGAATAAAACTTTAGTTCGTACCAGTTTACTACGTGTTTTTTTTTTACACTGGTTTTAGTAATTTTTTTTGCTTCTGTCCATTTTTGTAGCAATGGCCTATAGCAAAATGGAAATGGAGGACAAGAAAAATACAGGACCAGTGTAAAAAAAAACTGTATCTGATTTTTAAATGCCCAAACTATTAAATTTAATGTTATGTGATCAACCATCAGCAATACATCAGTAATGGGCTTAAGGTTTTTCTCTCTCCCATCGGCTTTTCATCGGCATCTACCCATCTGCAAAATTCGGCCATCGGTCGAACACTATCTTGAACCAACAGCGTTGATAGGCACAGCACTCACCTGAACATTGTGTTGGTGATAACTGCTCCCGGAAATTTGTTCCATGGCGAGTTGTCGATTATACTAGCTTGTTTTTCATTAAAAAGGTAACTTTTTTGGTTTCATGTTTGAACAAAGCCAATTTGCAGTTTATTTTGCACCATTGTATAAAATTTGTGACTTTTGCGGCATTTACAGAATTTTGAAAAAATTAAGTGGGTGTGTTTTACTATAGTTAATGATGGTGTACCACCTACCATTATGACAACAGTTATGAGCACTACCCAAGACTTTTTCAGTAATGAGCACTACCCAAGACTTTTTCAGTAATGAGCACTACCCAAGACTTGAAGCTGCTCAAGTCTTGAGCAGTGCTCATACTGCAGGTGTTTTGGAGATCGCTAAACTGTTTGAAAAGAAGATGCTGAACAGATCCAAATTTTGTAACTTTTAGTTTAAATGTTGTAAAGTTTGCAATTTCGCAAAATTGCAGAAATTAAATGTCCTTAGTCCGCTTAAGCCATCTACAATAATGTATTCAACTGGGGTAGGACATTTTATTAATTGCTAAATGTGGTCATTTTATTTGTACAATATTTGCACCTTCTTGTTAAGCTGTTTGGGAAAGAGGAAAACAAGTCAGTCATACATAGGCAAAAATCATACACTATAAACAACGTAGAGTAGTATAGTAAACCACCTTTGCGCACTTAGGTTTTGTTAAGTGGCGTGACCCGGATTTGTACAGGCAGATCCGTCTCCAGATCACTGACATATAATTATTAATTTTGTTTATTGATATGATCACTGTAAGTCATGGCGTTAGTCGGTGATCTGGGGATAGATTGGGGTCAACCTTCACGAATGTGAATTGTGTGACACTCGCCATTTGGTTAGTAGATATCAAAATCCACTTGCCATTGAATATTTTCAATGACAATGCAGAAATAGTTTTAGCGGGTGTGTTGCTACTTAATGTTTAAACATTGTTTTAAATAATCTAACTCTCCAATCAGGTAAAGAAGCTAGTAACAATATAGCATGTTTGGTTGGATAGTCCTTGTAAATCTGCACGCAACGACGCAAACCGCTTGTTTCTAGCCAGTACGGTTCCCGAGATATGACAATTACAGCATTAGAATCAGTCGCCGTTTTGGCCAGTAGCGCTAAAAATCAAGTCGCCGTCTGTTGAATTTTCCTTGCCATTTGGCGAGTGACGACCGACATTGGTCTAGGTTGATTGGGTTACCAATTCAAACCCAGCTGGTCATGCCACTCCGACGAAACGTAAGTACATAAAAGTTGCTTCTTGAGGTTTTTTCCTGGGATGTTTTCCTCTTTCCTTAATATATTAAGTAATTTGTGTATATTTATTTAAATAATAAGCTGCAACAACGGGCAGCCACTCTGAAGCAGCAATGATATTGGTGTAGTTTTCATTAGGCTTGCCTGCAATTCAACTAGCTACTAATATTGCACGCTTGAATGCTAAGTAGTCGTAGTAAGTAGTACAGCATTGTAAATGGTATTTGTGTAGCTTTGAAATATAGGTTACATTACAAGTTTGCCACTTTCTGAATTGAGTATGTCGCTGCTTACCCAGGCATGTGGAATGTAAATTAGACATAGCGATTTTTACCAGTAGAACACCATAATGTTTTTTATGAACTTTATAAACACTTAATAAATATGTGATAATTCTATATCCTTTGATCTACAGATCCAGTTGTGTAGCGGGACTAGCTGGTGCCATAGGGTCTAACCCAGTAGATGTAGTAAAGGTATCTAGAGCACAAAAATAACACTTCATGATAAATATCATGTTTTCGTTCTGCTGTGTTTAGGGAGGCCCACGTCCGCTTCTTCGTATGACATTTTTTTTATGCAGCAGGAATTAATAGTTGCACCTTCGCAACATTTGTCCTGGCGTTTGTAGCACTGCACTGTCTGCACTGTCAAGTTTTGTACGTACGTCAGTGTTAAGTTGTTTATGCAATCGTCTTCTGCTTCCCTCAGTTCCAGTGCCATATCCAGCCTTTTTGGCGCTATTGCGTCCACCCCTCTTGATGTCGTTAAGGTAGATTACTTGACAATTTTCGTTTTTATTTCCTCATATGTCATATTAACAAGAAAATTCTGCGAGTCTCATTAAGTGATGCGCTTGTCTAATGTAGTGGAATTTGACGTAACCTTAATTTTTGTTAAGCATGTTGTAGGATTTAAGCTTTCAAAATAAAATTGATTTGCAGTTATGGGTTGCTTCAAATAAAGTATGCAAACCCCTGGCAGAGCAAATAAATTAAATTTAAATTACATCATTATTGCCAATACTATCGTTTGTAGAGAATTATGTGTAACTCCATTTTTATGTACATATGCCAAGCCCTTCAGCTTATGTTTAAAACGTAAATCGCCAGATTACTTCCCAATGATAAAAATAAAATGGAGTAAGTACTCCATGCCCACCTTCAGTCACCATAACGTATAGGTTAAAAATTTAAAGCTCTGAAAACAGTCAGTCGGGTACTCTATTTAGTATTTATACATTTTTTCACAGTTCTTGTATTACATAAAGCACAAAAACAGAGAAGAGAACTGCCCTTCTCTTTGGAAGTCGAGAATATTCCATGAATTATGACTTACTAAATGCGTAGGGGGCCCTACAATTGCCCCCCCCCCCCCAAAAAAAAAATGTAAAATGAACACTATACGGGCAGTATGGAGTATTTGGCCAGTGGCCGTTCTTCCCACTGCAAAGTGAGTTCCTAGATCTGCCTCTGCACAGAGTCTGTTTACTTATAGCACTCCCCGGAAGGTTGGGTGCCTTAGTAATTACAATTATCAAATACCTTCTTTTCTATTAATTTTGTTCTGAATATATTGATTGACTACTACTGATTTTTACAGAACTATGGTTACTGGCAGGCTTGTTTGATTGCCAAGGTATACGGTTATCATTCGACTTTGACATGTTCTGTCTGTCTATTAAGTCTGTTAGTCCAGGTGATTACGTTCAAGCCTCTTATCAGGTCAAGATCAGGTCAGGATCAGGTCAGGATCCAAATGCACCCGCCGTATAATCATTATTTTGATTGAACAACTCGTGTACAGGTCATATTGAAAACTTTCAGCCAATTCCAGTAAAACTAAAAAAAAAAAAAAAAAAAAGGATACGAAGGCCAGATCATTAGGAAACGAATGACACAGGTCTATTTGCTTGTTTCGCAAAGCGCGGCCCAATTAGACAGGTTTGGGACGTGGGGCCAATGCCTAGGAGCAGTGTACACCGTTACATTTAGTATTAGTTGGGAACAGTTCTTCCCGTATCTCTTTTCACCGTGTCCATTACTAAACCGCTGCATTGAGAAATTGTTGAACGATCGAGTTCGTAGGGCGGCGTTGGTGGAGCGTGGCGAGGTTTGTCCGGCTTTCTGCTCAGGCCAGTGAAGGGCCATACCCCCTACGGTGTGAGGAGGCCATGCTTTGCAACCCGTGCGAAAATACGGAAGCAGATGACCATAGGAACAAGATAAAGTTGATGGGTGGAGGGCTGCCATGAGGCATTAAGATACGAAATTTGTCACAACAGTGTCCATCTGCCTCCCTGCTCTGAATCGGTCTTTTGCCACAAAAAAAGAGTGGTGAGAGGAGGGTGGAGTGGAAATGGAAGTGACACGGTTTTTTTTGCATAAATTCCGCGTTAATCAGCGGAATGACGTAGTTAAAGTGGGCAGGGAAGGGTTCCCAATCTTGTAACACAGTTTCATCGCATTCTAATCGTAGAACTTGTTTTCTCTTGCGAGAACAAGTTCTCTGGTAGAATCTTCATTTTTACATTACTTATCGTGAAAGTGAACCGGTCATTTATTACAGCGGCCTCCGTCTTGCTCGCAGTTTGTCTCTCCAATTTGCATGCGGCAAAATGGTGTCATACTTCCCAGACACGTCTCTCATACACTGGCTGGTTGGGTGATACCGATATAGTTAACGCCCCCAGCTGAGCTATGACAATGTGCTTAGCCATTTGCATAAAAATTTATGTCAATTTAATAGTTTAAAAATGTTTTAACATGGAACAATTTACAGTTATTACAAGTAATTACTGTTTTTAATTAATGCTTTGTCATCATAAATACAGAAAACAAGTGACACATAAACGGAGTAAGGATAAGTTACACAAATACAATTGAGCTATAAAATATGTAGTCTGGAAAGCATTATGTTGTCTAGTGATGATGGCATCCTTTATTGGTCCATCAAATGGGCCACAATAACTAAACTGTAATATAAACTGTAATAAAAAAATAACACCAACAAAATCACAATCCCTTTGCTGGAAACTTGCCCTTAAAAAGATGCTAATTAGCATACCATACACCCATGCACACACAAAAAACTTTTGCCTTCTTTTAGGTTTTGTTTCTTGTTGTAATTTATGCCTTTTTTTTTTTGGTCTGTGTATAGAATTGCATCTCGTATGCTGCTTGTTTGCTGCTTCTAACTCAGTGCATGTTGCATGGTTTTCGTAAGAATGCATGTAGTGATCCATAGAATAATACTAGTGCACGCAATTTAAAAGTGTACAATGTTTTACTTATTTCCATGGTATCTCTTGGTTGGTTAGTACCGTAGTTTTGAAGTTCAATTCCAGAAATCTGCATGGTTGTTGGCGTACAGCTTTGATTAATGAATTCGAAAAATTCCGTTGCAAATCGTATTGTGAAAACTGCATCAAATTAAAAAAAAAGAATACAAAGTTTGCTCACTTTTATAACTTCGAAATATTTTTAATCGCTCTTATTTGCCGATTTTCGACGGCTGTCTGTCGTCTCATCAGGCTTTCAGGGTTTTCAGGACTTCTTTCTACATTTTTAGCACTGTTAACATCTTGCCGATTCGAATTTGTACAGTTTCGAAGCCTCGGGTATTCATATGGCTACACCACTGATCTTCTCGTTAAGCCCCATTCATACTCGAGGTGTCTGCCGAGTTCCTTGTTAACGAGGTGCAATAACCTTGGATAGACTTGGTCTTGGATGTTTCATTAATTTTTTCCATGCTGCTCGTAATGTTGAATGTAAGGGATCGGAGATGAGGGCCTCTTATGGAATTATATTTGATGAGCATGTTGGTTCCTTTACAATTTAATCTTGTTTAGTTTTCTTGCATGCGATGCTGTTAAGCTATCATCTTTTTCATTCCAGACATTTGTCATGTGCTGTGCCTACGTAGGCCTAACTTTTCTTGAAGGAGTAACGAGTCATGTGCAAAGAGTCTTAAAGAAAAGTGGTTTTACCACCTTTCAATAGAATTGAAGGTCTCAAAAGTGTATAACAAAACAATACGCAGTGGATAATGACAGAACGAAAAGAGAAAAGCAGAAAATGAAGGACGAGACGGGAATGGGGAGAGTGAAAAACACCAGAGAAGCTGTATAACGAATTCCTTGCAGAGACTGTGATGATGTGTATATTGATAAACGCATCGCAGTCAACTGCAAAGAAACGAAGCACGAGATAAATTGGAAAGGAACCAACACGCTCGTCAAATCTAATTCCAGAAGAGACCCTCATCTCCAATGTTTAGAGTCCCTTGCAATCCAACGTCACGAGCTGAATGGAAAGAAATTAATAAACTCCAATGCCCAGCCTATCCAAGGTATTGCACCTCGTAAACGAGGAACTCGGCAGACACCTAGATCATGACTGGGACGTAGCGAGAAGATCAGTGGTGCAGCCATACGAATACCAGAGGCTTCAAAACAGCAAAAATTTGAATCGGCAAGATATCAACAGTGCTAAAAAATTAAAAATATCGAGTGATCAAGAATATTTCGTCGTTGTGAAGTAAGCGAACTTTGTATATTTTGTGAATTTGATTGATGAGCTCGCTTGCTATGAAAAGTCAAGTTCAAGTTCATTGTTCATTGTAACATAAGAAATGTAGAATTTCAAAAACAAAAAAAAAATTTTCACCAATATCTTTTTCAAATTTTAGACAGTATGTGGTTCTGGAAATGGAACGGCTCAGATGACCGTTTTCTTTAGGCTGCAGAAAATACTGTTACTTCATCCTGTCCAGTTGTCTGCTTTTCTAGCTCTGCAATTGTACGTAGATTTCAATACTTGCAGGTTCGCTACGCTTATTCTAATCCAGCTCATTGTTAAACTCTCCTCGTAGCAGAAATTGGATCTCAGGGTTGGATGGTCCCTGGATAATCATCAGCATAGCCTTCTCTCGGATGTGGTGTTGAATACTGTGCTAATGAATATCCAGGGACCATCCAACTCTGGAATCCAGTTTCTGCTTCGAGGAGTGTTCAACACAGTGTTGCGTAAGAAATGACGTACTGGTGCTGCGAGTATTTGAGGCTACGGATAAAGAGAAAGTAGCAGTATTTTGGGGCGCGAAGACGACAGTCGTCTGAGCTTTTCCATCTCCAGAACCAAAAACTGTCGAAAATTTGCAGAAGATATTGAAGAAATCCTTTTTGTCTTTTAAATAAAAACATGTGATCCATTTCTGCTAAACCCTTGGCTACCAGTCTATATGTCCTAGGGATGTACGGAAAAAGTCTAATTTAAATGGGGAAAAGCTAGCTTTGTGGTGGTTACCTGAAGATCTGAATATAACCGAGTGGTTAAAGGGTCTTGGTCGCCTGCCATCTCGTAACTGATTTATGTACATTAACCTCCTGACTTGCAAGCGTGCTTATTTTATCTTATATTTGTCTCATTTTTGTCTTATATGCACGCCCAAATCCATAACTCGCTCTAATTTTGACCGATTTTGAAGTCTGAATATACCATTCAAACCTTTTTTTCGAGAGCTATCCATTGGTGCTACTGAAATGTCAGTAGCTCAAATAGTTTTTGAATTATTTAGCAATAACTAAAATGTAACCAAAAATAGACCTTAAAGATTCGTTATGGAATCCACAGTTGGGAAAAAAAGGCTATGTCAAGAAAAATATGGTACCAACTATTGGTAACAGAGGTACTGTCAGAATCTTGGGTGAAAGACATCCACCTTACAAACGTATCTCTTTAATATTGAATTTGTGAGCCCATAACCACAATTCGCCTTATATTCAAGCTGCCTTACTATCCCATATTCCTGCACCAATGCATGCAGCTATCTACAAACATCAAGTATCAACCTCACTTAAGCATTCCAACTGACTTCAAGTTTGAATTCTGTTGCTGTACTAAATTCATCACACGCTGCGTGACTACTACTAGCGAAATAATGCTGCAAGTCAAAAGGTTAATGTACATGTGGCATTTTTTAGATTGATCAGGTTGTCAAGGGGGGTGGGGGTGGCTGGTAGAGGGAATGTTGTTACTGACCAGTGAATAAAAATTCACAAAATAAAAGTGGTAAGCATTCCAGTCACAGAAGCTGCTGTCCCATTTTCGTGATGTCTGGAATTGAACTGAAAGGTGTGGCTAAGCAGTCTGGTTGTTAATCTTTTTTTTTAACACGCCATTTTGTTTAAATTTTTTTAGACTCGCCTCATGAACCAAAGAAAGCTGAAAACAGTTGTAGCCGAAGGGGTTAAAATGCCAACTATATACAACAGTTCATTAGATTGTCTCGTGCAGGTAAGGAAATAGTAAGTAGTAAGCTATAATGTTGGCAATTAAAAACCTTTTTATAATTTGTTGCTGTTTATATCCTTCCTTAACGTAGTCTTAAGTGTTTAAAACCAAAGGTTGCTCAGCCTCAATCATTGGATTTGGCTATTACAACATCAGTATCATCCCAAGTTTAGAAGTATGCTGCATTTGATTTTGTGTTTCAATTAGGATAACTAGAACAATCTTTTTAGCATACCATAAATCACGCATTAAATTCCCAGGCATCAAGATAACGACGGTAGAACAATCTTTTTTAAAACACTGTAAATTACATTAAATTCCCAGGTGAAGCTGATGCCCATCCCCATCAATTGCTTTTAGGTCAAAATCGTGAATTTTTTTGTAAGTCTTACTTGTGGCTGAGATACTTTACTTTAGCGCTGCATTACTTAGGCTGTATTGTTTATACACGTTTCAGTTTAGTTCTTATGTGTATGCTTTACAGACAGTGAAAACTGAAGGCATCATGGCACTTTACAAAGGCTTTATTCCAACGTGGGTTCGATTAGGCCCCTGGAATGTAATTGTATCCTTAAACGATTTTCCTTTTAGGTTTAATTGCAATTAAATGGTTGAAGTTGAATTTTATATAGCCATGTATTGCAATGGCTATGAAATTGAAAAGGATTAAGTTTAAGGCTGTACCGATACAGATGCCATATCGGTAAATTTGCATATATTCACTGTATTCGTATTGGATCAAAATCTATATTTCTTAGCAATTCTTTATTGATATCACTTTTTTACATTGCTGGTAGAGAAGTGTGTGGTCCCTGCCCACTGACTGCCAGATTTCCGGAAAATGCACACTACCGAGTCTCAACTCTCAACCTGAATGGAATCCGTATCGGCATCGGTAAACAGCTGTCACGTGATAATATCAGCATCGAATGGGTCAAAGTGTTGTCGGTACAGCCTTAATTAAATTACATCTGTCAACCCAGTTCGTAGAAAGATGATTTTCGAAATTGTTCAAATTATCAAAGCTGCCACCGCTCTTCTTCCTTAGCATCTGGTGACAACGACGATGCTCTTTTCTTGGGCACACGAAGCATATCAGCAACGCGCATGTATGACCTGTGGTGCAGGTTTACGTAAGTTTCAAAAACCTAGTGGTTGCAACAGATCTAACCAATCCTTTTTAACACGTACTATGACATTTAACTAACACAACTTATTAAAGTTCTGCATAATGTAGACGACCCACTAGCATTAGAAACTGTAATTTTTTATGGGTTTACAGCTGGTTTAAGCTATTTGGTAGCTTTTCTATAGAGGGGACAGCTATTTTGTAAATATTTTATGATGCAAGATTTGTTTTATTTTAGAAAAAATAAATTAGTAACGAAATTGGGAGCAGATACGCCGCTTTACTTAAGTATCAGAGGAAAAAATATAAAAATAAATAAAAAAAAAAAA
>JAHWFP010112714.1:521147-536201 GCA_023313725.1 Lithobius niger
TGTTCTGTTTGCTTTGTTGAGGTCATGTCTTCGTCCTCTACAAGTTTTTTACATCATGCCCCTATCCGGAGTTAGTTTTTCATTGACCTTCAAACCGGGCGTCAAGGTCATTTTCGGTTTAACCGTCTGATGGTCCCCTGGATGTTCCAACGTATTCCATGGCCATGTTCGACGTATCTGCAGTACTAGGGATGATATTGAACTGCAACACTTGAAAAAGTTGAAATGAAACACCCTGTATAATCAAGCACTGTGATACAACTTCCACTTACGCATGAAGGCGGAAGAGGCTCTATAGTGTGTGTAACACACTCCACTGAATAATATGGGTGGATTTTACCATAGAGCCAGTTAACGAGTTCTTTTCTCCGGGTATTGTGTAGTTACAGTATTTACGGGGAAAAAATTTACAAAACAGTTCATATTTAAATTTTATGTACAAAATGTATGTATGCAATTATATTACATCAATTCCACCCAACAACAAGAAAAACAATTTGTCAGTATAAACAATACAGATAAATGCATATTATGCAAAAAATTTAACTCAAGTACGCACCTTTAAAGTAATCGTAATGGAAGGTTCTAGTTAAAATAGCTGAACACCCAATGACACCAGCTACATCAATCAGAGTGCATCAAATAAAGAGAAAAGTATCTGCTTCCTGCTCACCTTAAGATGGAGTGTCTCAAAACTTAAGTGGCACAAAACTGAATTGCCAAGCTATGGGGTTTCAAGTCTCCTCCAAAGGAGCAAGTTACAGCTATTAATGTTAACTCCTTGTGAATGAATTGTGTGCAATTAGTTGGTATACTGCCAGCTGACTACATGCATGGGTAAATGCTATACGAAATAAGTAATTCGTAATTAAAATAATTAAAAGATGCACCAACTCCAAAACTCCAATGCCAAACCAAAATCCGCAACATAAAACTGCAAAATACACAAAAAGTTATTCGTGACTAACGGCTTCACCGTATCGGAATCGAAAAAAGGGTTATCGGGCAGCCTTACAAAAGTGTATAATTTTATTCATATTTTGAGTAGTGTGCACCATCATGTATTGTTTTGGACATCAGTCTGCATTACCTCCCAACAAGATCACCAGCCAGCCAGCAAAATGCTAACAGACATTGGACAGCATCTTCCATCATGTGAATGAATGTAATATTCTTATGCTTCATTATGAACGGTTGCGTCACCGAGGTGTTAAAGCGACTACCAATCCCTTGGATGTGGGACATCAGCTTGCAGCTCTACACGGCGTTAAACTACAATATAAATGTTTACATATTTCATCTTCTTTATTAAAACCACCTCCTAAGCACAAGCCTAAAACAAGTGAATTGATTCCACAATTTGTCCTATCCTTAACCCTTTAAGGACTGCGTGTGCGCTAAGAGTGTATGACTGACTTGTAGAAAAAAAATCGCAGCTTCTCACCCGGTTGAGGTAAGGGAATGAAACCTGTGTCATTTTTATCCTTAATGATCTGGCTTTCATATCCCAGTTTTAATTTTACTGTAATTGGCTGGAAGTTTTTGATATGACTTGTAGAAGAGCTGTAAACAATGATTATACAGCGGGCTCATTCGGGCGCACCCGTCTTTAAAGGGTTAATTTGTGCTGTGAAAACTATTTCATGTAAATACCAAATAGTTGGTGTTAAGCCGTACAAAGTAAAATCTAGTTTTTCTAGGCACCCTTTGCATCCCGAAAAACCGCCCGCTTTTTTTAGTTTTTTTTACCACTTGTTTAAAAAAAATAAAATAGATAGCGAGCCGCTTTATTTTTCAAGGAAGGGTTTAATTTCTCACTCACCTGCTAGATGGCAACACCACATGCGAAATTACCTTATTAAAAAAGCACTCAAGTGAATTCGTTCCATTTTTAAAAAGAACTAGTGAAGCGCAATCAGCAACAAAACAGCAAGTAACTATGGCACGTTAACACACTTTGACGTTCATTGCATTTCGCGATTGTTTATTACATGCCTTGATTATTTTTTAAAACGAAACGAGCTCTGACAAGCGGCATTAGCCCTTTGGCATTCATAGCGTGAAGCAGTTTAGGAACATGATTGCCAATAAAAATGACTTCAATCTCCATTCAAATGGTATGGAAACACAAAGTATTGTGTGACTGAGGCATCATTGGAAACTTTAGGCCAAACTTGAAGGTACATGAACGGAACCATTGATCGATCACTTGACCCCAATGACATGTTTGTTTTACCTCCAGAAATATGAGATTGTCCCATTGAATGCTTTGTGTCAACCGACATAAAGACTACCGATTTAAAAAGAGTTATTTTTAATTGCTCCCGTTTCTGACTTATCAGAGACGATACGTCTACTGTACTTTCAAATAGGAACGGATGATAAAAAAAAAACCCTTGCCTTGTGGTCAATGTTGGTAATAAAAAAATTAAATTAACGTCCGCAACCCTCATACCTTCGACAAACTGCACGAGAAACATTTTTTTAAACTTTGCATGGCTTAAATAGTTAATATTTGGCAAAATGTGTAAAAGATAAGTGGCACCATCTCTGACTGCACTGACAAACTTGACAATTCTTTTTCATACAATTCGTACACTTCACCAGAGTCGATGTCCCTCCTTTTTCGAACATTTTGCTAAATATTACCTGTTTTGCCAACAGTATCAAAAAATAGTTTTCAAATGCGAGGACACAATAAATCCAGCTACAAAATTGAATTCGGATCTTTTATTTAAGTTCACATTTTCTAGTTAAGGTGGTTTTGATTAAGATGATGCTGGAGTCTCCATGTTTGTTATAGTTTACACCATCTAACGGAGTGTGTGGCCAACGCCCAAGGGGTTAGCCATCCCCTTTAACATTTACATTCCAAAGCAGTTCTTACTGTGAAAGTTCATACTCAAATTCATGATGATAGAAGAAAACCAAAAATGCTTAATTTCACAACAACAGACACTCTCCACTCACAACCTCAGTGTCCTGCTAATTTTCAACGGACTGCTATGACTGATGTCTATTATCATCAGGCTTGCCCATAACATTATATTTTAGTTTCTCCTTTTCAGAAAAATTGCATTCACACTTATCTTTGTATCGCTCGTACAACAAGCAATCTTGCCAGTTATTTTATAAACACAAAATATAAAACTTGCTTCTAATGACTGCATCTTATTTTTCATTAGATCTTAAAATAATTTTAATTTTAGTTGGGAAATTGATTTTTTTTTTTAAATCGGAGCTCGATTCACCTATTATTTTTAAGGCTGTGCCGGTGCCATTTTTCCCGATATCGGTTCGATACCGGTGCCTGCTTGCCCGGTTCCAATCCCGGTACCGGTGCTATTCGTCATTTGCCGATAATGTGCCGATGCCGATATCAAATGATAACTTAATAAAGAATACAAAATGTGTTTAATAGTCAGGAATTTTATGGTGTAACAAACGCAACACTTTTACAAAGGAATAGTTCGCTAACACTTTATAGCTCAACGAGATTAAAACCTAGCAGATAATTGATTTAAAAGTTGCTTTATTTTTAGTAGCGTTCCCAATACGGCATCTTATTAATATACAAAAATGCCGATTCTGGAAAAAACAAGCCGATGCCGGCACTTTTCCGGTACTAGTTAACCCAGTGCCAGTCCGATACCAATACCAGTGGTACCTGTAGCCGATCCCGGTACTAGTATTGGTACCTGCACAGCCTTAATTATTTTGTAAGGGATTGACTATCTTAACTGTTAAACATTTATTGTTTTCCAAGCTGCACCAGGGTTGGTTTAAGATGTACCACAGCCGTTTTTTTAAGCACCTTTGGAAAAACTATTTTATCCAAATTAAAAGAACTAAAGAACTGTAAATAAAATGTGCTTATTTTAATCCCAACTAGTGCTTAGAACATAACTATTTAACCGGCTCCTTTTACACTGCGGGCAGCGTACCCAGGGCTCGAAATGAGCAATATCACGTCACGATTTGCACCAAAAATTTAATGTTTAGCGATGCAAAATTACATAATGCATCACAGTTCAACGATGCAACTGTCTTAAACAACAGTATTCATATAATCATGTTGGCTAACACCAAGAATTTATAGGGTTGGTAACACGGATAGGCGAATTACCCCGTCTCTTCTAGGCAGTAATATATTCTAGGAAATTGTTGGTGCTGTTGGCCCTCTTGTTTCAGACACGCATGAAAATAGCTTTACATACATCAGATTCCATGGTCCCGCCCAAACTGGCGTGGACATAGCAAAGGGCCATCGGCTCATCAGATAAATTCAACTTAAAAATTTTTTTTTACTAGCCTAAATAAATTATTGTTTAGAAAATTGCTAATCATTTTTTCGTGACTGCTACACTGATTTGTATTTTGTTTTGTATGATGAGTAACTAGCGACAATACCGAAAATAAACCCGACAAGTGTAAACTGTTTAGATTACAGAAAGCCCTTTTCGCAGCCTATTATTAGAGGTAAGGCTATAAAAAAAAAACTGGTTGCCTCAGGCATTTTCCGCTTTCACAAGGAAGAGTGTTTTTAAAATATTTTTGTGTGTTTCCGTAGTCACTTCTTTTGCTGGACAAAAACCTTAAAACCTTTTAAAAAAAAACTTTTTACGTGCAAGAACTACGGCTATACCAATACCACTTCTACCGATCCGATATCACATGATATCTGTTTTACGGACACCGATGTTGATACAGGATTACACCAAAATTAATTCGAGATGCGACCGTCATGTTCTATTTCTGCAATCATGGTAGTTTGAAGGCAGAGAACACCAATTGATACCGACACTGATTTCGTTTAGAACAAGATATCGTGTTGCAATTCCATTTCTGGAATCATGGCTGTGGTATCTACAAAGAATCACTAAGAAACCCCGATTTCAATCCGCACTGATACACTGACTACCTGCATATTAATCAGCCTTAACAAGAGCATATTCAGACTGCAGACTTGCTGTCCGCTGCTCATCATTTACCAGCTCGTACAGCGATTAGCTAATAATAATATGTACACTAGCCAAACACAGTTCATGTAATAATTTTTTCTTTTGGCCTTACCAAAAGTGGCTCACTGGATACTCGTATTCAACGCACAGCTGTACCAATTGCTACGTTTTCAACGACTCCGATAAACTGATAAGTGATATAACCCAGTATTGATCCAAATTGTAAAATCAGCTGATGCCAAACATTTGAAGCAATTAAAGCCACAAAACAGAAACTCTGCAACAGTTCCATTGTTGACAGATCACACGGCTACGGTAAGCGGAAGGAATATCAGTGAATTTTCAACAAACCGTTGTCAGTCATGGTTGACATACAAATTTAAGAAGCCAGTTGTGGTGATGTCATTCCACACAACCTTCCGTGGCCAGAAGAGCCACAATCCACGAAGAAAAAAGTGCAGCATTCCTATACACCACCAACCAGAAGTCGTCACAACTGGCTTTTAAATTTCTGTGCCCATGACAAACAATAGTTTGTCGAAAATTAACACATTTTATTCCCAATGAACCACGTGGCAATTCTTGTCAAATTTTTTATGTTTGAAGAAATGAGCTACCAACTTGGGGTTTGAGGCCTAAACACTGGCGAGGTAAAATGAAAATTAACCAACCGACGATGCAAACCAATTTCCACAAAATCAGTCAAGACTGATTCGGTACAGACTTACTTAAACATCAGATCTCTACTTTCATTCCTAGTCTGCTGGAATTTCCTACTGTCTTGTCCAAACCTAAACGTTCCAACGTTTATTATCCAACGTTCCAACGCTGGGCTATACCAAGCTCTCCTGTATTTGCCCCGAACTTCCATTTAATCAAAGTTAGAATTCCGTTCTTTAAAGGCGTCTTTCGTTTTAAAAGATTAAGTATTCTTACCAACCAAAACATAAACAACAATCCCAAAAAATAGTTTACCTTTCTTTTTTAGTTCAGTATTTCGACCAGTACACCAAAACTTTTTTCGACAACAAGATTGTAAAGACGTTTCCAAGAGTAGGTGTAATCGTTAAGTTTGTACTGCTCATGGCAGTATTTATAATGCTCACTGTTATAACATGAACTTGAATGCTTTTGTATTGGGATCCTGTTTTTCGCTTTTCAACGGTATCTACACAACACTCAACGCAATTTCAAACAAAACATTCCCTGGGAGTCTTCCTTTGCTTGCAGCAACTAGAATTATAACAGGCCAAACACAATACATGGTGTTAAACTGTGCATAACATTAAACAGTGAAAAATTAAATACTATTCCCACAAAACTCTTTTCACACGAAGAAGACGACCTTTCGGCTATTATTTACTCAGTCATTCTGCAGTGGTCAATTTTTTTTTCCTATATAAACGTCACTGTAAGGAAGAACATTCACTTTGTCACTTCTTGGCCTTTTGGTGCCACAAAGTTATTTTGCTAATTACCCACCCTATTCCAACCTTTGCCTCAAAAACTTCGTTTTTTAATCCTTCTCCATATACGCTGGTGACAAAACTTTTCCTCGATGACTGAATGTGTAAAATGAAGGTCTATTTCGGAATGTTTCCCAAGACCTAAAATTAAAATGAATAAACTTTACAACTCATCAAATGTTGCATCAATTTATCCTTCCTTCATTTTCTGATCTTACTTTGATTCCAAATCCATTGTGGCTCTTATTTCTTTGAAATCGCCCGCAAGATAAATAATGCCATACATCGTGATGAAAAGACTAACAAGACTCTGGATGGTGATCTACAACCAAACAAAAAACACAGTTAGGCAGACGTGATGGCTAAGTCTTCTACCACAGCAAGCCACCTAAAATGTGGTCAGTCACGTGTGACCAAACAGTGTTTCATCTTCTGTAAAGACAGACTATTACCCTACAGTTGATTTGATTTGAATATTTCTAATGTACGTTCAAACAGTGCCTAACTATATAATTATAATTAAGAACAATGCTGCATGTGAAATTTACAGTGAGTGGGTTGATAATGTTTTACGTAGTTATTATTACACGACCACAAAAAAAAATCCATGAAATCTGGTCATCCGATCGAGGAACAAGAGGCTATTGTTTTTCATTTTCCTTTTTAATGTCATGTGATCATTGTGGCTCAGTATGATTATGTTTGTTTCATGTAAACCTTCCTTTGCATCCCCCCCCCCCCCACCACCTACATCAGACTCTTCACCCACAAGTTCTTCATCCCCTCCTATCAAATTGCTGCTGCTCCCTCGTCATCCTTGGCAGTTCACAATGTTGGGTTAATTGCGTTTACTGACAGACCACTGAGACCAAGAGCAGTATAATGAGAATCGTACCAATCCTTGCGGTGTATTTGGCTATCAATACGACCGCCTCATTCCCACTCTCGTGCTTTCTGCAGAACACATCACATCACAAATGCCAACAGAAGTTAAGTGTTTTTGTATGAACAATATTTTACTTTTTATCGGAGCAATAATGTTTATTCTATTACGCTACCGTTTACTGATTCGGTTAGAGTATTAGCTGAAACTACATTTAGAGTAGGCAAAACAAAGTAAAGCTATGCGACGATTTGGCGAAACGTTTTACCCCATTTAAGTCCCTATTTCAACTCGGGGATTAAATGGTATCAACACAGGCACAGCTGAGAAAGCACTTCTATTCAAATTTCCAGTCATAAATATTTGTGTTTTTCTCTGGCCGTGGTTTGAATGTGGTTACGGACATTATGTTTAGTTTAACCTCACGTTGCATGATAGCCCCATTGTGGAACAATACTGTAGACAAGGTTGGGAACCGCTGGTTTAGCCTGAAAGATAATCAGCTACGGGCATCTGCTGTTAGGCTTTTCTAATGTGATACAAGGTATACTGCTGATCGCAACCGCAAGTTACACGACTTCACACCAACTTTTCTGTTTTTCAGCTAAGTACAGATCCAGTATTTTTTTTCAGGTATGGTCTATTGAACCCAGTACGCTGCAAGTATGCAAGAGCATTAAACAACACACTGTATACACGCTATTTAAAACAAACTGAGTTTGTCAACCTTTCCACAGCCCAATTTTTTTAATTTTATTTAAATTATAAATCACAACAATAAAAATAAATTCAAGGTCTTTCAAGGATGTAGATAACAATTTCAAGGAATTCAAGGCCTTGAATTTTTTCTTTACTAATTCAAGGACTTCAGGCACCATGTGCTAACCCTGTCAGTTAGTGCAATTTACTAGTCTTGTGAATAGTGCAAACATAGGCCTACCATGACTCGAACTAAGAATTTCAAACTTATGGCAAGTTTTGCTGTGAGAACTCTTTACCTGACGGCAAAAGTTTCCTAACTCACGGCAGTGAGGGGAAAAAACCTCCTTCGTGGAAATGCATTAATCGCCCCTTAATTGAGGCAAAAGCGAAATCTCAGGTCCATTTTATCAGCCAGTGTTACCAATCTAACACTATAATTAATAATTACCAAGCCAAACTGTCGAAATAAAAAAAATTCTTGATCAAGAATTCGGTTCCACACATATAACAACCCAAACTGCGAAGGGATTTAAGCCACCTTCATTTATATGTAACACTGGATTGTTCCAAAGTTCTAATAGTTCTGAATGCCGACAGCATTTGACCTTGAATGAAAAAGGAAGGAGCTGGTTGACATGACGATATATGAGGCTTTAGTTAGTCTTTTTTTTAACAGCCATTAGGGCAGAGTTAAATCCCTTCATATTTGGGGTTGCTGTTACCATAATCTGAAACAAAACCCACAAAGGTGAAAGAACCCGCTAAGTTTCAGCCAATCATAGTGATATCCTAAAAAAAATGGCTGCCAAGTTGCTACATTTGTTGCAAAGTTAATCCCACCGACTATTACATCAAAGGTCAAATGAAAAACCTGACCATTGCCACAACCCATAGCAATGGTCACGTTTTTCATTTTAAAATGTGTGGAAGTAATAGTCGGCAAGATTAGCTTAGCAACTAATGTAACAACTTAGTGGCAGCCATTTTTGTTCTGATATCACTACTTTGATTGGCTGAAACTTGATGGGTTCTTTCACCCTTGTGGGTTTTGTTTCAGATATCACTTCTTTTGGTTGTTTTTTTTTTTTTATTGCATTTTATTTTTGCCAGTGCGTAGTTTGCAGTTTAACCGATTTTTCTTTTAAATTGAGCTTGCGTTTTGTAATAATGAAAAGTACTCTACAAATATGTACGTCCCTACAGGTTTCACATAAATCTAAAGTTCGCTACGCATCTTGTTGCATCCGATTTTGGATTTTATTATTATTGAGGGTAACTCTGACGTATTTTTACCCGTACAGCTCAAAGCCATATCCATCAACAATAAGTAGGGCGTCCATTATTTCGACAATGCTCATGTTGCCGATTATTTGTGGTAGTCAGTTTGTGCATTGTTAATTGTTAACTAATAGAGAGGGATAATTATTTTGATGACAGGTGGTGTTTTCTAAGGTACATTAAAATAGCATTTCAAATGATTGCAATCTTTTTAGTTAATGCCTCCCCAAACGTCAAACCAAAAAAGGGGGGAGAGGGATAGTCGTCTAACAAGAAAATCGCATAATTGGAAGAACGTGTACCATATAACAGTATAACGGAAAGTCGTCTAACAGGAAATTTGTATAATGGAAAATCATCTAACAGGACATTCGTATAATGGATAATCGTCTAATGTCCCTGCCGCACTCGCTGCAGGTATACATAAAACTTCAGTAACAGCATTTAGACGTTTATCCATTATATGATATTCTGTTTAGATGATTTTCCAGATTTTTTATTTATGCAGATATTAGCCCATAACAGCCTGAAAAAACTTTCACACCCTTTTTTTAGAGTCCATTATGGTACTTGGGTCGGTTCTCGGATTTGAACCGGCATTCTCTTGGTTTGGAGCCGACTACGCTGACCACTGGGCTGTGATTGCCCGCTTTGCTTGGGTTTCCCCCGAGCCCCTTCACAAAGCTCACGCTGGTTTTTCGCTGTTATACGTTGAAGGCGTAAGTTCGTATCTAGGCGGCTACGGGTTGGAAAATGATCCCATTAGACGATTTTCCAGTTAGACGTTCGTCCGACGCCCCCCAAAAAGGCACATACTGGAGTTAAAAGGTGTGATGAATACTAAATTTCATTCGTATCTGTCACATAAAGTATTTTATATGAGCGGAATTAGTAGTTAGTATAGTACAGTAGTCAGCTAAATCAACGATCATCACGCACTTTTATATCATTTTATGAACTTGATTCAAATACAACTATTGCTTGGCAGGGCACAAACACTGCCCATTTTCAACAATTTTTAAGCTGTTTTGCCGCATAGGTATTTATCCTCACCATCGTGAAACACTCAACTCTGGTTTCCGTTAAAGTAGCAAAAACTAGTGGCCATTCAACAATGCAGGAATTGAACAATGACTTTCTTACAATGAAGTGTCACAATTGAACTTGGTGGAGGGACCACTAGCGTGGTCCTTGATAAACACAAAGCAACTCTTTCATCATTAAAATTGACTATATCTCAAAAATTGTCAGTTGAATTGAAACATATTGGTGTACTACCCAATTGCAATCTGAGGCAAATTTTGCCACACAAGAATTACAGATTATCGCAGCAAATTCAAGCAAGCTTGTAGCAATTGCCTCGGGTGTCACAAATTATTTCGAACCCTGGGAATAACTACAAAGTGTTTGACTGCTATCCGAGTAGACTTCACAACAGGAAGCAATACTTGGACATTTTACTTACATCCAATGGAAGGCAAGAGAATTCTTGTTCCGTTAACCGTAAATATGCACGATCTAAAACAGACAAAAATATTACATGTTGTAAGGCTTACAAATTTGTGAAAGAATAGTCTGTAACAGTACCAGTTAGTTACCTTCCATTCTCTGTATGGCCAAATACGTAATTTAAAAAATTATTATTCAGGTTTTTATTTTTTAGCTTTCAAAAACTATGTATGGATCAGAATTTATATTTTCATAACTTTTTCTCACAGAAAAAGTGCTTCAACAATATGAATCCAATAAAAGGATTCCCATACCAACATGTGAAGTAGGACAGACGTCAGTGGCTAATACATGATAGCCTAGCTCGGTTGAAAAGTGCCAGGAAGCGTTCAAGATAAACCCTGCCATTTCTGGCATTCTTTCCTCCGACATTCTAAAAACAAGACACTGTGGTGGTCACACAGCAAGCTGTAAAGCATTTCTACTGAAAGCCATCACTAGACATCCACCAAGCAGTGAACGTTGTGGCTCAATCTTGTAGAGAAATCGTCGTAATTGCTCATTCTTGGGCAAGCCTAGACGAGCTTCTCGTAGACTACAATCGTATTGGCTATTAATTCAGCCCAATCTCTTTGATTAGTCTGTACGTACAATGTTAACAGCAACTGATATTTGTGATGAACTGACATGTAGCCATTTTCTGTTGTTTTCAGGAATATTTATGACCGTGTCCACCTGCCTGTCATGGACTCGCAGTACCTTTGAAAACCACCAAACTGTGCCATCAAAACTCACGACTGTTTAGTACCTCCGACACACAGTAAACAGTAAGGAAACTCGAGACTATGCTCTGAGAGTAAGTGACTAATGATGAAGTTTTTTCTGCAGGCTTCTCGAGTCCGAGTCAGACTGAAGGCTACTACGCTTTCTTCCCTTCCCCTTCCCTCCCAACCAATCTGCAGTGGGAATGATCTATGCATTTTGCATTGCTGACATCTTGCAAGTGGAGGGGGTTGGGGGTTGAGAATACGGATGCGCACAGCAGTTTGCCCTAAAACATTTAACCCTTTACACGCTAGGAGTAAAATGAATAATATGTTAAAAATTAGCATACACCACCCTAGAAGTGGATTATGTGAACTAACGTACTACATACGTTAGTTGCGTTTTAAGGGTTAAGAACTGAAGAATGGGGTAGTCAACCAGAGCCATGGTAGCCACTGATAGATGACAACTTCAATAACATACGAGGAAGGGAAAGACACCTTGGCGAATTACTGTCATTCCGTGCTGCAGTTGGCAATGCATAATTGGTTTTTTTTTTTTTTGGGGGGGGGGGGGGCATGTTATGTATGCCTTCCAAGATGCCCTGCATAGTACATTAAATTAAACTTTTGGTTACATTACATATGCCTTGTATTGCCAATAGACAAAAAAAAACATAGGTATTTAATGAAAACGGATATTTTTTTTTGGGGGGGGGGGGGGGGGGAGAGGAATCGAGCCGAAACATGGAAAAACATTTTTTTGAACGAATATTTGAATATGTTTTTTCCCTATTCGTCCAACCCCAAACGAGAAGGCGGAGGAGAGGGTCGACAAAATACAGGATTTGAAGCCGACGAAGCCGAGTGCTTGTTGGAAGAAGAACAGCGGCGCCGTTTTGACGTAGCCGAAAGAGGAGAACGATGGTGTTTGCATGAAGATTTGGCCCATGAGGACGACACCCAGTCTAGAGTGTAGGATGAGGAAGACTATTCTTGTATTCGAAGTCCCGGATTGCTCTGCCATTAAGGCATGAACTTGTGATACGGAAAGTGGCTGGTCCGAAGGCCGTGAGGGGCATCCCGAAGGCGGGTTGTGAGAGCGCTGAGTCAAGCGGGACGAACGGCCAAAAGAAGGGTTGACTGGAGAGCCTATCTTGGGTGTGGATTTGTACCGAGCCAATGATTTCCGATGGGCAAAAGACTGCTTCCAGGGTTGGCCGCAATAGATTGGCGAGTCGGAGACCGCAACAGGTGGATCGGGCGTAGGGCAGGGTGAAGGCGGTGCGTCTGAAAGAGATGACGAGGCCGATGATGATAGAGATGGAGCGGGCGATAGGCTGACAACATCAGTGGATGGCTTGCTGGGGAAGGAGAGGTCCTCTTGGGTGACTGGTCCCTCGGGAGTTCCTTTCGGTCTTGCCATTGGACGAGAGAGTCTTCAAGTTGCTGTTAAATCAATGAAAACGAAAGATGACGAAAAGACGAGAGTATGTCCATACAGTAGAGTGCTAGAGGAAAAAAGATGGCTTCCAGCCACGACTCGCCGCTTTTATAGGGAGGAGCGCGCTTGTAAATGAGCACCTGGGTTATGCAGCTGATGGTTTTATTCACCCTAAAAACCTATAGGGTAAGACAGCATTTGGGAAAGGAATGCTAAAATTAACATGTAATGTATATAAGGCAAATAGAAATATAATTAACTAAAAAATAGATTGGATAGTAAACATTGATGACTGCAATAAAGGGTTTTCTGAACTTTCCTAAGGTTGTAAAGACTGCAATAATAAATAAGTTGACAGCATGACATTTATCTAGTTAATTTTTTCAATTGTGCATTATTTCTTACACTATTTAAGTCCACTATTATTTTGCAACTCTTTTTCCACTGCATGTTGCCTTGTTACTCAAGGAATAATGAACAATGAGCAATGGAGTAAAAAGCACGGTAACAGATTATGTGAAGGCAAACCAAGCAGTGCTACATAAAAATACTAACAACGTTTCGAAAATTAACAATTTTCGTCTTCAGGTTAGCAATAAAATTAAAGCATGGCAAAAGCCACTAAGTCAACCTATATTAAAAGCATAAAACATACATTTCAATTGGAAAAAAACCGCCAATTTCTCCCCTCAAAAGAGGCAGAAATGGCAGCCGAAAAGCAACGACCCACCTGCTCCGTTGGATGCCACGTCGCAAAGCAAGGTGTATGCAAATCGGGGTCACGTGTTTCAAAGGTGTGATGCATTCGTTATGTTGGTTTTACAAAATGCCTGGCAAAAGAGTCGAGTTTAAGTGATTTAATTACAGGAAAATATTCTTTTAGAAATTTGTTATCTGGCACTAAGTGGTTATGTACGGGTGGTGTATGTGTATGGATGACCAATGTTTCTAGATTGATTCTTGCCCTGGTGTATTTCTCACGAAACAAAATTTAGACCTTGTCCAAGTCGGGGGTGTGGCCTGTTGCGTATTTGTCTGGCGACTTGCCTGTTGCTAGGCAGTGTTGCACTAAAGAATTTGATTCGACTTTTAATTTAAAGTTTGATTTATGGGATGCCATACGTTCCTTAAGTTTTTGAAGGGATTGTCCTACATATGTAGCAGTACAGGTTGGCTCCGTACAGGGAATTCTATAAACAGTATTGCGTGTGGAAAGCAGGTCGTCTGATTTGTTATTGTGTTTATTTTCATGGTGCATTGTCAGCTGCTTAATATTTTGGTGGCTGTTTGAAACAAGTTGGATGTTATTGATGTTAAGTTTCTTCTTAAGGACTTCAGAGATGCCTTTGAAGTATGGCAGAGCAATGAAACTCGTAGGGGGGGGGGAGGGGGGCCGTTTTGGGGTTCAAAGCTTTTGAAATTAATTTGTTAACGTACCCGAGTGGGAACCCATTCTCGACATACTTTTGCAAGATGTAATGAAATTCATGCTGCAATAAGTCCAATTATTTAAATGTATGTTTTATGCTTTTAATATAGGTTGACTTAGTGGCTTTTGCCATGCTTTAATTTTATTGCTAACCTGAAGACGAAAATTGTTAATTTTCGAAACGTTGTTTGTATTTTTATGTAGCACTGCTTCGTTTGCCTTCACATAATTTGTTACTCAAGGCACATGTGAGCAGGCCAGAATTGTTATAAATAATATCCACCTTTTTAAAGATTGGACTTCAAACAAAGCCTCCTGTTAAGGCTGTACCGAACATGAATTTTTTAACCGAATCGAACCAAACCAAACAAATCTTAAGCGAACCGAACGCCGAACACTTCCGAATCGAAAAAAAATGTACCTAACCAATCAACATGTAAAAAGAATTTTAAACAACTTGGTTCACAAAGATTCATATTTACCATGGGCTAGATTTATGTTCACATGGGTTTGGAATATTCCTTTCTTTTACTTTATGATGTCTAACCTAATCCACTGTAAACGGTGTTTACCGATTTTCCAATCATGGGCTTGTACGAAATCTTCTTTACATTTTCACTCATAGCATCTGAATGGTTAGAGGTAGGAACTTGTGGTATGGGGGCTAGCGAAAAAAAA
>JAHWFP010112715.1:12540-24031 GCA_023313725.1 Lithobius niger
CTAAAAGCAAAAACAACAACGAAATTCTGCTCTCAGTTGTTCCTCTCATCGTCGTGGGTAGATTGCCCAGGTTGGGTTCGTGCTCCTTAACAGCAAAAACAACAACGAAACTCTGCTCTCAGTTGTTCCTCTCATCGTCGTGGGGCAGATTACCCAGTTTGGGTTCGTGCTCCCTAAAAGCAAAAACAACAGCGAAATTCTGCTCTCAGTTGTTCCTTTCATCGTCGTGGGGCAGATTACCCAGTTTGGGTTCGTGCTCCCTAAAAGCAAAAACAACAGCGAAATTCTGCGCTCAGTTGTTCCTCTCATCGTCGTGGGGCAGATTACCCAGTTTGGGTTCGTGCTCCTTAAAAGCAAAAACAATAACGAAATTCTGCTCTCAGTTGTCCCTCTCATCGTCGTGGGGCAGATTACCCAGTTTGGGTTCGTGCTCCCTAAAAGCAAAAACAACAGCGAAATTCTGCGCTCAGTTGTTCCTCTCATCGTCGTGGGGCAGATTACCCAGTTTGGGTTCGTGCTCCCTAAAAGCAAAAACAACAACGAAATTCTGCTCTCAGTTGTCCCTCTCTTCGTCGTGGGGCAGATTACCCAGTTTGGGTTCGTGCTCCTTAAAAGCAAAAACAACAACGAAATTCTGCTCTCAGTTGTTCCTCTCATCGTCGTTGGGCAGATTACCCAAATAACCAACCAATAATTATATGAAATACAGAAAAAAAAATCTAAAATAAAAAAAGAAATACATACTCCAACTACAACAGTGAACACGAAATCATGAGTAAACGCAGTACGACAACAAGAGCACAAGTGAAGAATTGTTGCTTTTTCCACAGCTAAATACGGCGAGTTCGGTGGACTTAATGGAAAAGAATAAGAGACATGTAAAACTATTAGACAACAAAAACGCTCGTTTGATGTTTAAGGTAGGTTTAAATGAACCAGTCAAAATAGCAAAGGAACACGACTGAGCTTTCCTGTAAGGCTTCTGTTACCACAGTGTTGCTGAAGCGTTAAGTCCACGTGAAACCGTACTGCTATCCTCAAAGTGAAACTAAAGCCAAATAGAAAAGAAAGGAACCGTAAAACTGAATTTGCTTGTCCATCTCGTAATTACAAAGGAAAAAAAATGTTTTTTTTTTTATCAATTTGGACCCAAAAGATGTGATATCTACCCCAAAACCAAACTTGTTATGGCATCCCACCAAACGTTTCGGTAGTTCGATGTCATGATATCGAATGCCAAGCTCTTTCGCAAAACGAATTTAGCCAACTAAGATTTCAAGTATTAAATAATATAATAGGCAATTGCGCAGCAAGCAGTAAGCAATTTTCACATATTTCATTTAACGTTCGAACTATTACTCGGTGGGATTAACTTGGCGATAGAGTTTTTCGTTTGATATCACTAAACGGCCAAAAAGCTTGGCGGGAATCCAAAACATGTTTTGTTTTGGGTAAATTATAATTACAAAATAACAATTAGATTATATTGTGAAATGGAAACAATAAGTTCAATAGTCTTGCTTACGATTCTGTGCAATGTGAGCCTGAATAATTGTTATTCAGCCATGGAGGACAATTATTTTGATCACAGATGTCCTTACAACTTTCACTAAAATGTCTTACAAGTGATTGCAATCTTTTGAGTTACAACTTCCCTAAATGTCAAACCATTAAAGGCACCTATTGAAGAGTCGAATGTGAACTGAATGTCAAATTTTAAGCCTATCGGTCGCATAAATCTAGACACACCCTAGTGTGTCTTGCCAAGTTAGGAAACATCACAACAAACATCACATCAATTCAATTGTCGAGGTTGTAAACCATTGCAGCGCGACGACATAGCGTCAGTGTCTTATATCCTGAAGCATAGTTGGGCACATTTCGGGTACTTGGAGAAAAATCACAATGCGGTACAAAAGTTTAAGTTGTGTTGAAATCGAGAGCAATGACCCACCTGACAAAAGTTAACTCGTGTAGGAATGCAAGCTAAGCTGCTTTCAATGCAAAATCTGACCCTCAATAACATTGAAAATGTGGTACTATTAGCTAGCTAGCTAGTCCGCTCATCCCCATGTTAAATCCCATAGGGTGATTATTCATCGATACCGAGATAACGGGAAGGCTTCGAGCTATGAAATTGGACGAATGGGTGCAGTTACGAACTGTGTACCTTTTATGGTTTAGTGCCTGGGGGCGTAACGGGGATGACGTGGGAGGGCGCGTAAGTACGAAAATATTGTTATAACCATTGTTAGTATTATCGGCATCGTCTCTCATTGGACGGCCAAACTTCGGATAATGAGAACGTGTATACTGACGTGCGTGCCTAGACACAAACTAGTGTGCCTAGACACACACTAGTGCATCACGATAAATCTATACAACGTTGCAAAGAAATTGTATTCACGTCCAATTCGCGAAAGATAAACCAACTGTAAAAACAAACCAAAATAAACAAAGCCAAAAACTGTTAAAGAGGCCACCAAGTTGAGAATGGTTAGGCCCTTCAAAGGAATGATATCAACACACAAAATCTAACTAAATAAAACAAATTACAACAAAATTAAAACCAAACCAAAAATCTATAAAGAGGTGCCCAAGTTGAGAATGGTTAGGCCAAAAGGTAGTATCAAATTGGTGAAAACCAATTTCTTGTTGACGTGGCACTTTATTAGATATCTGCACGGTAGTGGAGTTGAGTCAATACACAATTTTAAAAGAAAGGAGCGATATCATATCAAAAACCAAAACTGGTAAAAGGGGCCACCAAGTTCCGAATGGTTCGGCCCTTCAAAGGAGTGATATCAACACACCAAAACATTCGCCAACTTAACGCACCAAATAATACTTTGGATGTTAAATAAAAAATTGAACATTGCTACCAAAAGTAGCAATGTTCTAGTTTTCATTTAACCTTCGAACTATTAGTCGGTGCGATTAACTTGGCTAATGTTTTGGTGTGTTGATATCACTCCTTTGAAGGCCCGAAACATTCGGAACTTGGCGGCCCCTTTTACCAGTTTTGGTTTTTGATATAATTATACAGGGTAGTCCAAAAGTCCGTTGCACCCCACCAAAAGTCCTACAGAATTGGAATTAGGCACCTGACTCAGGACTTTGTTTTGTCCCTAAGTTGGGTGCCACCCACTGATCTTGCGTCGGGGCGCCCTGCCCTCAACCCCCAGATACAAAATTTAACTTTTTTTCCTGTGAGAAATAGACGGTTGGTTCCAATTGAGGAAATATGGGCATGGCCAGACAACATGATAGCCGAAAACGGCATGCTAATTGGATAAACGGGATGCGTTTTATTACATCTTCAATATAGCCCCCACACCCACATGAGGCTTCCCTGCACGGTGAAGGATATTGTACGGTGCACCCATCAAAGGTCCTACAGCACCGAGAATACACTCCTGACAAATAGACCAAGTTTTTTTCCCTAAGATGGGAGCCACTGCATGAGGTTGCATTGGCACACCAGGTCCCCCTCAACCGCTAGATACAAAGTTTATCTATGTCCCTTAAACTAAACAGAAAAAAACACTCCTGGTTTGGGAACGTTCAAGCAATACGTCTCAAGTAAGAAACACGTCTGAAGAAATGAGCTATTTTCACCCCAATTGGAAGCAAACATATGTTTCTCACTGGAACAAAAATAAGTTGTATAACTGGGGGTTGAGGGGGGCAGGGCGCCCAATGGAAACTCTTGCAGTGGCCACCATTTTAGGAACAAACTTTGATTCTATGTGTCAGGTGAAACATTCTCGGTGCTCTAAAACATTTGATGGGTACACCGAATGATTTTCTGCACCGTGCAGGAAGCCTCATGTGGGCGTGGGGGCTACATTGAAGAAGTAATAAAATCCATTCGGTTTATCCAATTAGCATGCCGTTTTCGGCTATCATGTTGTCATGGCCATGCGCATATTTCCCCAATTGGAACCAACTGTCTATTTCCCACAGGAAAAAAGTTAAATTTTGTATCTGGGGGTTGAGGGGGGCAGGGCGCCCCAATGCAAGCTCAGTGGGTGGCCCCCATCTTAGGGAGAAAACGAAGTCCTATGAGTCAGGTGCCTAATTCCAATTCTGTAAGGCTTTTGGTGGGGTACAACGGACTTTTGGACCACCCTGTATAATCTGAGTGAAATTATCCAGTAATGTGTTGTAATTAGCATGGAATCAACGATGTTGAGATAACTTTTTCGTATTGAAATCATTTGTTTACAGCTGTGAAACAAGACTTTCTGTTGTGTACTGGATAAACCTCGCCGATCTACACAATTAATATTTAATATTCAGTACCATAAAACGTCAACAATTAGACGCCATTGAAAGCCAATAATCTGAACTTGATGGACGAAGTGCTATCTCACCTCTAGATTCCGTGAATTGATTAAAAGCCCACAGTATGTGCTCATTGTTTCAAAGTTGTAGCGCACGGACCAGAAATAATCTGCCGTCCTTAGCAAGAGGGCCTTAACTACTAAGTTTAAAATTAGAGATTTTCGTTCTAAATGTGCAACTATATTATAGTTCTTCAATGCTACCTAAAGAAAAAGGCCTATCTACCTTTATCTTCCTTTTTAATATGCTAAATCGTAAACATGGGATGGCCTCAACTACATCTGAAGCTACCCATCCACAGCAACAATGCCCTACCATGAAATGTAGTTAAGGTCCTCTTGCTAAGGAGCAACAATGATAGGACTACAACCGTTGTGGTCCTACCATTGTTGCTCCTATGCAAAGCAAGATTTCAAGATTTCAATTTATTGCAGGTGTCGGCCATTCGCCACATGCCCAGCTGCAGATATAAAGCACCCCACAATGACATCAAAACAAAACTATAACCAAACTATAATTAAACTTCAACCAAAACTCATGAAACTCATAGTCCTGAACCCTAAAGCATCACATTTGTGCAACAAGTGAGAAATGATGCTATTGTTTAAACCGTCCACATAATGAAAACGACCGTTTTTTTTTCGCACAGTATTGTACCTAGTGTTTGTAGCTTACTGTATTTATAGCGTGTTCTTAAAATAAAACATTCACAGTTGCTCTTTATATCGAGATCCACAACAGTGAGCTAAAGTTTTGGTAAAGATGAATGCGCTGTTCGTCAAAATGTCCGTGCCCTTGACACTTGGCAAGATAAAGAAGTTAAGATATTTTTTTGGAGTAAAAATTATGCATCCATTGGTATATTACAATCCCAAAACAACTATGTTGTGGAAACCCTCGAGTGGGGCGAAATATCTATTCACCTCCCTGATGTCCTTTGCCCCCAGTCCTTTACCCCAGTAGCATACAAGGACCTGTTTCTTAGCACCTAATGCACTTTAGGTGGGCTAATAGATCTTTATAGAAACAATGACAGCCAATTATTAATTTTTGTGTGTGTTCGAAGTATTCGTTGCTTCACAGTTTAAACATTTTTTTTTTATTTTGTTGTTTCAGGACCAAACGGAACTGAAAGGTACGTTGTTTTCAACAAATCTGAGCTTAATCCTATTAATGTATAGAAAGTTTAAGACGGGAAAGCCAAAGGCTCACAAGTTAAATAAATACAGATGCGAACCTATTTATGTTGCCTTTTGGACTTATATGTCGGACTGCCTGAGCGAGGAATCGAACCCACGACCTTTGAAACCTATGGCCGAGATCCTACCGCTGAGTCAGTCTGGCTCAGCCATTAATTTCAAAAGTCGTGGGTTCGATTCCCAGCACAGGCAGTCTGACATATAAGTCCAAAAGGCAACGTAAATAGGTTTGCATCTGTATTTATTTAATGTATAAAGTTATATAGTTCCTGAGCCCACGTCCCTCTACATGTTGGGAAATCACAGATCCAAATTACTCCAAAGTCTCCAAGCTCCCTGCCCCAAACTATCGCCTTCTAGTCTAGAAAATTATAATTTTCATTAAGGTGTAGGATGTTTTTAACCAGGGTTGATATCACCTAGACAGTGAAACGTGTTATTTTAAGCGATAGTGTATGTTTGCAGCATTTGGATGAGATTGTGAGAAACAACGGCAATTGACAAACATTGGTTGCAATGTGTCAGGGGTGTGATGGTCCTCTATGCTTCCTCGGCCACCAATGTTCATAACAGTACTCGATCTACCACCATCTTGCTCAAGCAAGCTCGGTCACGCAATGTAATGTATATTGATTGACCCACTAAATCAGCGTCATTGTTATAGTATGTCTACTTTTTTTTTGCACTTCTGAAACATGTTGGAGTTCTCTATACAATACTGCCTCAAACGTTGATGTTTACGTAATTCGTCATATTTTCAGTTAAATTGAAGCGAGGACAATACGCCAAGTTTGCTGGTTAATAGGTTTTATACCACGGCTGTGACGTCACACTAACACAACGCCATGCTAAATTTCCGTAGGTTAAATCCTGTTAACCGTGACCGGAAGTGTGAGTCATCGCAAAAAGTGTGGGTTATCAAGTTACCACACACTTTTGCCGATAACCCAAACTTTTGACACTTCAGGATCACGCGACTGGGAACGCACACACCAACAACCAAATACAGTGTGCAAAAAAGTAACGAAATAAAAACGTACAAAAGGAATTACTTAACTTGCCGGACTGTCCCGAATGAAATCCTATCCATGCTAACTCTCACATGTCTGGCCCATACCTAAGCTTATTTACTCCGCGTAACTCCCTCCCACTCCGTCCACAAACTAAAAATAGAATGACCTTCATTCATACTGATACCCTATTACCGTATTTTTTTTTAAATATTTCTCAAACTACAAACGCACAAAACGAATTGCTTACGTTGCCAGAATGTCCCAGCACAATGTCATTCTATCCCTGCGGCCTCTTATCGAAGTTTTTTCACTCCGAACATTTTCAAAAACACGAGCGAGTTTACAGCGTAAAATCTGGTCAACGACGCGGCTTTCTCCTTCCCACCCACTCCCCCTCCCTCTACAAACGTGTCCCAAAGGACTCGTCCGTCTACCACCCACTCCCCCTCCTTAAAATAAAATGGAATGACCTTCATTATAGCAGCATACTGACTGATTACCGTATTCCTTGAAGCAATTTTCACAAAACACAAACACGTTTTAATTAAATACGAGTTAGCTTGACGTCCCAATAGTGGTATAAATTATTTTTTGGTAAGAAACTTTGCGGTTATCGATTTTTAACCCACGGCTGCGATTATTGGCCCGACTCGAGTATGCAAATAAGGCTCGGGCCCCTCCCCGACGTATTTGCATATTCGAGCCGGGCCAATAATTACAGTCGTGGGTTAAAAATCGATAACCGCAAAGTTTCTCACCAATAACTATTACTAATCGTAGCTGCCTTTCCGTTTGTTTGATAATATCCATACTCTCTAAGGCCGACCTTTTTTGGAAGCTTTTTTGGAAACTCTTAATCCAATTTTTGTTTTGGATACTGTGTAACTTAGAAGTTTCTTACTAGTTTACGATCTTGTATTAACCATGAAAAGATGTTTTAGTCATAATTGAGTCTTCATCCTGCCCAACCATTTTTAATATGTAAGAAATAAAAATAAAATCAGCATTCCACATCCACGAACAAACAAACTAACCGTATCTTTAAAAAATAATCTACAGGGGTCGTAGAGTTTCTACTTTTTCCTTATTTCCTACTTTTTTGTTTTAGTTCCTTATTTTCCTACTTTTTCCTGCGTTGAGATGTACAGTTCCCTACTTTTTTGCAGCTACGCTCATTTTGTAAATTTAAGTGTAAATTAGTGAAATAACGTATAAGATTTGAGTTCAGTAAATCAATAAATGAGGCACGAACTTCGTTGGCTTGTTTACAATCCAACGAGGCGTTCTGCGCGTGCGCGGTGAAAAGCATCACTTCCGGTTCCGTATCGTATTGGGCCACAGCCACCTACAGTAAAGGCCGGATCAGATCAAGACAAATGAGGTGCGTAAAATCAACCTTTGACGTAGAAGGAAGCGCAAGTTTGCTAGGTGCTGCCATCTCAACACCAAGCGGCGAATTTCAAACTAACGACCGAGGGTTCCAAATTCTGTCAACCGATGACGCCACTTGGCGAACTTGCAGCGTCGGTATTTGTCGCGCCTTCTAGCGGAGCATTGTGGAAGGCAGAGCTGATCCGGCCTTTAATGTAGGTGGCTGTGATTGGGCTTGTTGAGCCATCTGTTAGTGATGATACACCGACGAAATGATTTTATCGCACATTTGTTTATGTCCAGTTTGTAAATCGTCAACTACGAGAAAGTATTAGGAAGGTTAATGAGCTAGAATTGTGTTTAGCAGTATTTCATTGGTCTAAATGTACCCGTAAAAAATATGTACCACTGCAGATACGTTATATTTGGCTCGTTGTTGGCCGTGGCTGCCGTCACTTTCCCCTTATCATCGCGGGAATTTTTTGGGAATTTTGGGAATTTTTTTCAGTGAGAATAACTGAAAAATGTTTTAAATGTTCAGAAAAAAGTGTAGCCTGCTAAAAAATTCTAGAATTCTAAATACGACATTGTCAGATTCCCCCCCCCCCCCCTCTCAAGTAATTACTAAGCCATTGCATTTTACAAACTTCAAAATTATGTCTGAAGATATTCAAAGTGAAAATATGTACGGTATTTTTACGACGTTAACGGCCTCCATGCAAATTTGGTGAGTGGTTTTCTACATGTATCATTATTTAAGAAAGACTAGCAAATAATAATCTCTAGGCATATGTATTGTTGTACTTCCTAGCTAGGCTAAATTTATGACTACTCTCAAAACGAGTAAGCTTTTACTGTTATTAGGCCCTGATTTAGACTGAGGGGTTCCTTATTTTTACCTACTTTTCAATGAAAAATTCCTTATTTTTTCTTATTTATGACTTACAAAATTCCTTATTTCCTACTTTTTTCTCCCAAAAACCCACTACGACCCCTGAATCTATTACCAAGGGCAGGGATGAATCGAACTTTTTTATGATGTTAAACTCATTGTTTGGTTGCCCTGCAAGCAAGATCAGATAAATAGTAATTAATTCGCTACCAGCTCTGTGTCGTAGCAAAATCCAATTTCTTCTACCTAGTTCTTACCATACATCAGCGGCAACAACACTCACTCGGGGCGTAACTATTTTGGGGCGTAACTTAAAAAAAAAAAAAACTCGACAGGTGACAAGCGCGTTTTTGGTACCGTTGTTGTTGCCGATGTATATGGTGGGAACTAGGGTGCAGAAAATGGATTGTGTTATTACACGGAGGTGGTAGCGAAATGATTAATTCTTATTATTTGATCTCGTAGAGCTGCCAAACAATGAGTTTAACACCATAAAAAGGTTCGGTCCGTCCCTGGCATCGGCGACAGATTTGATTTAAAAGATAAGATTTGTTTGTTTGTTCGTCTAAAGCCAGAAAAAATATAGTTTAGAACGAAGGAATTGAAGAACGGTCTTGAAGAATAGAGTTTGTAATAGGCATATTTTGGTTGTTCTGACTTCATTATTCCCCCCCCCCCTCACCCCGAAATAAACAACAACAAAAAGTGAAAATCCGAATAAGTGACATCATTCGCACATGTTGTCTTAGTTGCCTTGCTCGCCACAGATTAAGACTCATGGGTTTTAAATTAAACTATACAAATTACAAATTCAGTCCTGATGTTTAGAAGGTAGTTTAGTGAATTAGAGATTCTAATTTTTGAAAGAATTAGGCCGACTATGAAGTCCACCAACATTATGGTCTGTTACACAATTAGGATGCACCTAATCACAAATTCGCAATTGGGATGTGCAACCGCTAAAAGAAATAGTGCTTTTTCCGTTGTATGGCCCACCTGACCACTCGAGCCCTGACCCACGACCCACTTGGCCCATCCGATAAAGAAAAAAATTTCATTTCCTGATAAAGACAACACAGTGTCACAATTATTACTTGCTACAAAAAATATGCTCTACATTTCATCAATTTAAACCTAAAAAACCCCAATAAATTGAGTATAAGAAGCATTTCTGATCCCCCCGCCTCCCCCCATGACTTTGACTTGGGTTTATAACCTTCTGGGGAAAACTATTTTTGAAAGAGTAAGAACAATCTTTAAAGAGTACCAGTAAGACTACTGATTACCGTAAGATCGCTGTGGATCGGTGGGTGAACGGTCTTCGCACGTGACTCCCTTGACCCACGATAAAAATGTAACCCGTTTGACCCATGGGTCAGTTCCATATCTCTGTTCTCGATCTCGAGTTGATGAAACTCCACGTGAATCAGCAAGGCTTATTCGGTAATGAAACTTTCAAATAAATACGGATGTAAACCTATTTACGTTAGTTACCCTTTGGACTTAAATGTCAGACTGCATGAGCGGGGAATCGAACCGACGACCTTTGAAACCAAAGGCCGGAGTTCTAACGCTCAGCCATACTGACATGGCCCAATTGGCTTTCTGTCCCGTTTATAATGAAACTTTCACACAACGAATGAATACAGCGAAATCGCTTTAACTATCAGAATCAATGCCGGCGGAGATAAAAGATCCAGGTGTCGATAAAGTCAGATCGCGAGAGGATAGCGAGTCAATCTTCAAAGAAGGACTTGGAGGCAAATAATTCGATCGCTAAAAAGGCAGCAGAGGGTGGTAGATAAATAAAACGAAACAAAATATAAAATTTTTACACCAAATTGTTTTTTTCCCCCCCCCCCCCCTTTTTCTTCAGCAACCTGTGTATGGTAGCCGTTGTACTGCGTAGTTTCGCTTACGTTATTTTGGGCAACTTTAATCTAATTAAAAATATTAGAAATATGCACAAGAACCACTGCTGTGATTCTAGCCACAAAAGGTTTGGACATGGAAATGTGCATGATAAGCTAATAAATTTATTTCTTCGAGAATAAACTTTTTGTTAGCTTGTGATGTACACTTTTATATCTGGCAACTTTTTTGTGGCTAGAATCAAACTTGTAAGTCTTTTTGCATTTCCAGTGTTTATTATTGCATTAGATCTCATTGAGTTTTGTTGGCTATTATTCCATGTTTTTCTTCTCAGTACGGTCATTGCGTTTTGCTGCTCAGTAAACACACACTTCGGTCACTTTATGTTCATCTTCTCTACATTTATGGTTTATAAGAGAACATATATGATTTTTTTGGACTTGTCAAAAATGCTCTCGACAGTTTTTTTCCCCCAATGCTTTACTTATCACAATTAATACCGTAATTTCTCGACATAGTACCTCGGCTGTAGTTCAAAGTCAGAACGGTTGGGGAATAAACATCCTAAAGGCGGCCTCAACGAATCAGAACTGACAGAGAAACTCACTGCCGGAAAATACGAAAAAAGAAACTTTGAATGACATTCATGACGTTCCGTGTTTGTTCCGAGTTCGTGTTTTGTGACATTTAACTTTTAATGTTTCCTTTGAAGCCTACCGTGAGCCATCCTGACACGGCCTTTCAATAAAAACGGATGCAAACTTATTTACGTTTCCTTTTGGATTGCCTGAGCGGAG